>CAVNYN010287492.1:0-13340 GCA_963692815.1 Nyctanthes arbor-tristis | reverse complement strand
AAATTAGAGTGTACTTAAAAAACAAAATCATTCACATAAGATTAAATATTTTTCATCAATATAAACACAACAACAGATTAATATAAAGTTGAGGATGTTCACAGCAATATGATATTATAGATGTCAAGGCTCAATTGCACAAGACTACTTTTTCTTTCTTTCATACTCTTGTTTTGGTTGAGTCTCACCTGAACTATTTAAAGGTAGTTTCCTTTCCAAGAATTTGAAATGGATCTCCACCCGAGTTAGTAGTTACAGTTGAAACGGTAACAAAGTAGCCCGTCTAATATTTGCGTGACAAAGGGAAATTTTGGAGCAGGTCTCTTTGTTTAAAGTAAACTGAAGTGCCTAATGACTGATCGAAAAACGGATTGAGAAGTGGGTTCGGTTGTTGGCAGTGGGAGAAAACTGAATCCAAGGTGTTGGAACCAGTTAAAATAAGTTGGGATACTAAGAATCCAACATTAGAATCATTAGCAGAAACAAAGGTGTTGTTTTCTTGGATTTGTGCCATTTTGGCCTGTACTTTTCTCAAGCAATTTAAGCAGAAAAGAGGAGGAAACAGGGTTACTCAAAAAACTGTCCCTTTTTCTTACAGAAGAGTAACAAGAACTGCAAAATATTTGTGGAAGAAAAGTGATCCGGAACCCAAAGGGAAAACGTTTGAAACATGAAAATGACACTTTCTTCATGCAGGAAGCATATTGCAAGACCCTACTAATATTGCGTTACAAAGAAAACTATTGGGTGCCAGTTACAAAGAATTACAGCTATAATTAAATCAATGTCAGGAGATGCAAAGTTTTAATGAACATGTACTTCAGCATTTTCTTCCATTCTTCTAGTGATTCTGAGCTGTAGATAAAAATGAGAAAACCAATAGCCTATATGTAAAGATTTGGCAAATACAAGTTCCAACTGAACAGGCTCAGGATCTGAATCCTTGACATAAAACTAGAGCTATGCTGCACAAAAGATAATGCCAGAAGAAACATTTTAATTTTACCACTTGTCATATTCTCATTCTATATGAATAATATTATTACAATGAGACAAGTTTCAAATAACAAGGTAGCCACAATGAGACAAGTTTCAGGTCTGCTTTGCCAAGTTATCACTCTAAAAAATCAGAAAAGCTCCAAAAATTACACACCAAGTTACCAATAGCGAGTAGTTAGAAAATGGAAAAAACAAAAAAGCTTCAAAGATTGCTTAGTACCAAAATTCAAGAGCAATGATAGACTGAAATGGTTTTCATCAGTGATTTATCAATATTTTGCAGCTAAAATATCGTGTGAACCAATTTGTCAAAGATGAGTGCAATTTTAGCAATCCACCGAAAGATCTTCCAAAATTCCAATTATATGAACACGCCAACTCTTCTGTGTTGGATCAAGAAATAATTTAAAATTTTAAACAGCAATCTATACTATATGTGGAATTCCAGAAGGTGAATTATAATAACAAACTTCCTCTTGTGTCATCGTTACCGCCGACTTGATAATGCTATCCCCCATTTCGCCCTTCCAAAGTGCAACACAAAGAAATTGATATATGGCATTTATGTAAGCAAATACTCACCTTAATTGTTTGATAAATCAGCCAACCAAATGTTGCTATACAACGATAAACAAAACTGGCATTAGCAACTTGAAAGCAATTGATAGAGAAAAGTATGTATGAAGTAGTTAACACACAAAAACACATACCAGATCATCGTTCCTGTACATGGAAACGAACTCTAGGTCAATTGATTAAGATAGCGTCTAGAGAGAACAGAAGAGAAGCAGAGTCGAACCCTATGTCGCTTGATTGAGAAAGCTCTGGAGAGAACAAGAGGAGCTGAGCCGATGGATAGAGAGAAAGCAGCTCAATTGGTCCATGTTTTGAGGTCTTCATTTTGCGTATTTTGAATTGGACTGCACTTTTGGCCCAAAATACGGAAAACATGGTTTTCTCATTTTGAGTTTAGTGTGTTAATAATTTTCTATTTTTCAAAATTCGTTTTTTAAAACATCTCAAGAGAACGCGTTTTGAGTGTTTTGGAAAACAGAAAATAGAAAACACCCTGAAAACATCAAACAGAACGCAACCTAAGCATCCCAAGCATCTCTCTTGTTGGACCAATTCCATCTATCATTTTCAATAATAGCAAGTCTACTCTAAAAGTGTTGGAGCTTTTTAACAATAGTCTATCGGGGAGCATTCCTCTTGACATGTTGAAATGTAAAGCTCTTCAGAGAGTAAATTTGATCAGAAACAGACTGACGGGTGATATACCAAAGGAAATCGGCAATCTCACAATGCTACGATATCTAGATTTGAATGAAAACAAACTAACAGGTACATATCACAAATTTCATACCATTAATTTCTTTCATATAATTCTTCATGCTCTGATCAATCAAAATGTAATGCATGGATCTATATTAACGTGGTAGGCCAATTACCAGTTGAACTTGGCAATCTAAATCTTGTGAGGTTGACTGTTGCTGTGAACGGGTTATCTGGCCCTATCCCTTTTTCTATATTGAATTTATCAACAGTGACAATACTGGATCTTTCACTCAATCAGTTATCGGGCCAACTTCCTTCAGCAATGGGTCCTTCACTTTCCAATCTCCAATGGTTTAGTGCTTTTGGAAACAGACTGAGTGGAGTTATTCCCAGTTCTATCACCAATGCTTCTAAGCTTACCAATTTACAAATGCAGGACAACTTGTTGATTGGCACTATACCCAATTTTGGTCATTTAAGAAATCTACGGAGGCTTGATATTTCATTAAACAATTTGAGAGGAGAATTCTGGGGATTTTTCTTGTCATTAACAAGCTGTCGATATTTGGAGTATTTTGATATATCTTCTAATCGGCTAATGGATGGTGTTCTCCCAAATTCCATTGGGAATTTGTCCTCTTCTCTAAT
This sequence comes from Nyctanthes arbor-tristis, assembly GCA_963692815.1. NCBI lineage: Eukaryota > Viridiplantae > Streptophyta > Magnoliopsida > Lamiales > Oleaceae > Nyctanthes > Nyctanthes arbor-tristis. The sequence continues at coordinate 10,415 of CAVNYN010287492.1, read as the reverse complement.
AGAATTCAGAGCATATAATTGCAACATTCAAGGTGGTATTCCTGCTGAAATTGGAAATTTAAGTAGCTTGGTAAACTTAAATTTACAGAGCAATCAGCTATCATGGTTCATCCCAAGAACAATTGGAAAATTAAAACTTCTTCAGGGCCTGCATCTTCAACAAAACAAACTTGATGGAAATATCCCAACAGAGCTTTGTCAGTTAAGCAATTTGGTAGAGTTGTATCTAAGTAATAATCTGCTTTCTGGTCCTATTCCTCCATGCTTGGGTGAACTTAAATCCCTGAGAATTGTCTACATTGATTCCAACAAAATGGAATCAACTATACCGTTAAATTTTTGGAGCCTTAATGACATTCTAGCATTGAACTTGTCCTACAACAGTTTAGCCGGTTCTCTACCCACCGAGATTGAAAACTTGAAGGTCATCAACAACATGGACTTATCATGGAACCAATTCTCTGGTAATATTCCAAGCTCTATTGGGACAATGGAATCATTGGTTTCAGCGTCGTTTGCACATAACAAACTCCATGGATCAATTCCTCAAAGTCTAGGAAGCATAAGAAGTCTGGAATCCTTGGATTTATCTTACAATAATTTTTCTGGATTGATTCCAAAGTCATTAGAGAAGCTCAACTTGCTACGATATTTTGATGTGTCTCACAATAGATTAGCTGGGGAGATACCTGAAGGGGGACACTTTCGTAACTTCAGTCCTCAATCATTTATGTTCAACTATGCTCTCTGTAGTGGTACAAGACAAGAATTTCCACCTTGCATAAAGATTCCTAAAAGATCAAGGTCCAACAATGCTGTATCACTAATGAAATATATTCTCCCTCCTATCATATTTGTTATGCTTGTGACCATAACTCTTTTGGTGTTAATTAGAAGAAGAAAACGAAGTAGATATGCGACCCCAAGTGAAATTTCATTGAATCCATGGAGAAGGATTTCTTATCGGGAACTTCGAGAAGCAACAAATTCCTTTAGTGAAAGCAACATACTTGGAATTGGAAGTTTTGGTTCAGTGTATTTTGGGACACTTTCTGATGGGTTAATTGTTGCTATTAAAGTTTTCAATTTGCAGTCATCAGAAGCAATAGCAACCAAGAGTTTTACTATCGAGAGCAAAGTGCTCAGCACCATTCGTCACAGGAACTTGATCAAAATCATTGGATGTTGCAGTAACACTGAATTCAAAGCACTTATATTGCAATACATGCCTAATGGGAGCTTGGAGAAATGGCTGTATTCCCATAATTACTTCTTGGACATGCTAAAACGATTAAATATAGCGATCGATGTTGCATTAGCTTTGGAGTATCTACACCATGGTGACAAATTCCCCATTGTTCACTGTGATTTAAAGCCTAGCAACATCCTACTCGACCAAGATATGATTGCTCATGTTAGTGATTTTGGTATTGCCAAGCTCTTTGGTGAAGGGGAGTCAATGGCACGAACAAAGACCTTAGCTACAATCGGATATATGGCACCAGGTGATGTTCCCAGATCATATTTTTAATGTCATGGGTCTATATTTCTTCAACAGATAAGACTTTCTTCTGATATATGCTCCTCATTTAATTTTCATATATTGATCTCACAAATTTTAATGTAGAATATGGGACTGAAGGATTAGTGTCCACTAGCGGCGATGTCTATAGCTATGGTGTGATGTTACTGGAGATGTATACAAGGAAGAAGCCAACAGATGAGATGTTCGGCGCACATATAAGTTTGAAAACCTGGGTTAGTCACTCACTTAACAAGAATAAAATACTTGAAGTTGTGGACTCTAATTTGCTCCAAATAGAAGATAAGAATCTCTCGAAAATGGAGCAATGTGTCTGCTCCATTTTTAGTCTGGCGTTGGAATGTTTGATTGAATCCCCAGCCCAAAGAATCAGCATGACAGATGTTGTGGTGAAAATTCGAAAGATCAAATCTATATATTTGTAAAAAGAGAATAGTTTTGTTTGCTTGAACAAATAGTGGATTATTCAAGGCTTTTAATTTGTTTCCTGAATCTACTTACAAAATCTGATGTTTTGGGAATGTAGTTTTAATTGTAAATTGGATTGTATGTTTATATCATTCAAGCAAGGAAGTAACTCTATTGTTTCCTCTCATATGTTCCTTTCCGTGCAAAACCAGGACCTTGATATTCCAGCACAGGAATGAAGTAACTCAATTGTTTCTATATTAAATAGGCACATATAAAACATCATATCTCACAACTATGTCAGATCACCCCGAATGTTCTGATATCATTAACTAAACAAATCATTAACTAAACAACTGCAGATAATCTGATCCACAAGTGTAAGGCCTCTAACATTACAAATAATTCGGTCAAGTTAAACAGCCGCCTGCCTTGCTTGAAGAGACAGAGAATCCAAGTCTCAAATCTTCTTGATGTCTCAATCACAAAAGGAATCCTGACATAAATATTGTGAAGCAGGAAAATATTTGCTCAAGAATTTTGATGTTTTGGGTAGAAAATAGGAACGGGCTTTTCTCAAGGGGGTAGCTGGTGTTAACATCAATACAAATTTATTTCATTGTGTTGGAAGGTCATTATATACTGATTGATTATGCTACCTGCTAAATTTGTGGTGGGAAAAACCTTAAGTTTTTGTGTAATTGATAATTACACTTGGTAACCATGGTGTGCTGAACTGAAAATTTAAACATATTCACTGAAAAATAGACCAAAAAGTGGAACTTCTAGAACACAAAGAGACGAGGGGATGGGACCATAGAAAAGAGTTCTCAGCAAGGTCGAGGATTGATGAGCTGAGTTAATCTGACATTGTACATTACTTGCTGTAACTCAATTGAACTTATATGTAGTTTGTCTGCAATCAAATCTAACAATGTTAATTTTGAGAGCTTCAAAGCTATGGACCCATGCTGATTAGATTAAACAAACAAAAACTTATATCAATAAAATTTAGGTTACTCAAAAGTCCGTGTTCTAAGGGAGAATTTCAAGTTTAAAATGAACTACTTTTCTTGCATGCTTGTTACCATAGCTTAGTCATAAGTTTTTCAACAAAAAGAAGATTTAACCAATTTCTCCCATGCATGCTCTCTAGCCAAAACCGGTCACACATCATATTGTTCCCGTTCAAAGTTCAAATGTGGTGCTTGTATATTGATGTGTGTTGGCTCCACCCATTAATGTCAAGAAAACCAACTCAAATAATGTGCTTGGACTCCCATGGCCCCCCGTAAAAGTTGTTCATCTTTTGAATGGGATGGATTTACATTTTGTGTTAATATAAATGGGAAATTTTCAATTGACCATCAACAAAACAATTATAAACGTATTGGTCTAATAAAATTTCATTTGTAGAATATGGAAGCAAAGCAAATAGTATTCAGTGCTAGGGACGATGTCTATAGCTATGGTGGTGATACTATTGGAGATGTATAGGGAAAAGCCTACATATGAGATGTTTGAAAACTTGAGTCATTTACTTCATCAGAATACAATACGTGCCATGTTAGGTCGATCCCTTTGTTTTAACTATAGAAAATTGCAAAAAAGGGCCCCAAAACACACACACACACACAATAAACAACTTTTCTAGTGTGATGGCCCCATACAAAAATTTTACCGTAGAGAAGCCTTGGTACTTGTTGCATGGATTTGTGCTTTAACAAAATAATATTAATGCGTGGTAGCACCATGCATTTCACGAAAATTTCATGGCCAGTGTGCTCTTCCGATCTTAATATGATTATTTTGATACTCTTAATTTGACTTTTATGTCAAATATATCCTTGCATTATTGCATCTTTCTCTCTTCATCTTTTCAGTTCATACCAGTTAGTCCCCAAGCTTTATTGAACGTATAGTTGAAATTCCTCCATTTTGACATGAATAGCTCACAATTGAGTTGAAACCTAAATTCAACACAAATTAAATGAAATTATCTATAAATGTACCATAATGAGTTACAATTAACTCAATAAATATGTCCTACGAACTTGTTGGTATATTATTCTACCAACTTATTATATGAACCAATGAAAAATAACCACGTCCCTCTATTACCACATGTACCTCTATTTCTAGATGTCAATTAGTTGGTGCCGTAGGAGAATGGACTATATCAATTAGCTTAACTTCAAAGACCTAAGTAAGTGTAAAATCACACTTATCAAATGCCAAGTCAAATTGAATGATTTATATCCAACAATATATGATTCAATGTGCCATTTAATACACAGCGCTAGTGTCATATAGACCATCACCAAACACTCCACCTTAAAATTGAATAATTGGGAATTGTGTTTTACCCACTAGAAAAAAACATATAACTATGGAAAATTTAACGAGCCTCAAATTAAAGAAGTATTGCAAACCAAAGTGTAAGAAAATATTGGTTACGACGAGCTAGGTTACACAGATATTGATAATGAGAATCAATTAACTAATCAAAATACAGAATTTACAAACTTCCACACTCTAGACCCAAGAAGGTTTTACATTTTCTTTTCCTTTTAATCAAAATTATTTGAATAATATATACAGTTGATCCAAAATTAAAATGATTTTTGGTTGGAAAAAAAAAACTAATAATAAAATGATTTTCAGCTTTCGCTTTAATAATTGCTTTTACATGGATGTTTGAAAATTCTGTAAATATGCATATATTTGATTCTGATTTTGTTCAGAGCCTTATCAATTATTCCATGATAAAATTGAATAACCATATATAAAATGTACGCATGTTTATAACAATGAAATGGAGCCCGGACTAGGGTCACATTGGCACAAATAATGGATGTAACTCTTGGAAAATGATCAAAACAAGTCAGTCAACCCAAGCATGAGCTTCAAGTTGGTTACCCTCTTTTTTCCATTTTCCTGAAACGATCACCTGATGATTTGGACCATGATTTCCAACCTTTGGAAAATTGGCCCCGTTTTTCCAAATGGATAGATTTCCTCATCCAGATGTTAGGGTCTGATTGGCAACCATTTAAATGGAAATCATAATGCATTTGAAATTTCGGCAACTTAATTGAGGAATTTTTGTCTGTGCTTTAATTTCCTTTATCAATTTTTCCTTTGAAATTGTAGCGGTCTAGAGCCCTGTTCCACATGGTGCCGAGAACATGAAACTGGAGAAATAAGGAAAACATAGTAGAAACTTTCTTATTGTTAGAAAGTGAGGTTGACTCTTGTTATCAGACTCTGTAACAAAGGCCTGTTCTTCAAGTAATTTGGTAAAAATGTGGTTTCCAATAATGAACCTAGACTTCTAATTTTTTCTCTAGATTTAGAATGGCCTTGTCTGTCATTAAGCATGCCAAAGATTTTATTTCTGAAAAGTTTATGTATATTCATGGATAAACTTTGCATCTTCTTTGTAGTTGCAATTTTATCAGTAAACAGCCTACATCTTTGCTCTGCAAGAATTGTTCATGACTCAACCACAGATGAAGAAGCACTTCTTGCCTTCAAAGCCCGAATCACTTCAGACCCCTACAACATATTGGTTAATTCCTGGTGTACTAATACATCTGTTTGCAGTTGGGTTGGCGTTTTTTGTGGCAGAAACAACCAGCAAAGAGTCGCTGCATTGGATGTTTCTAGTTTTGGAGTCAGCAGCACAATTGCTCCACATCTGTGAAATTTATCATTTCTTAGTTCTCTTGACCTTAGCTCCAACAATTTCACAGGGATTATGCTACCTAAGTTTTCTCATTTGCGTCACTTAAAAGTGATAAATGTGGGATTACACCAATTGAGTGGAGAAGTACCGTCATGGTTGGGATCATTACCAGAAATTCAGCAGATTTATCTAAGCAACAATAGTTTCTTTGCAAACATTCCTCCACTATTGCTGGGCAACAATTCAAAGCTACAACTACTCTCTATAAGATACAATTATCTAGATGGAAATATTCCATGGGAAATTGCTAATGTTTCTGCCTTGGAGTACTTATATATCGATGGGAATCAGCTTACAGGTTCTATACCATTTGCAATCTTCAACATGTCTTCTTTCAAAGAACTTCGGCTTAGAGCAAATAGGCTCTCAGGCACAGTCGAGCAAGATTTGTGTAATTGTATGAAGGAATTGAGAATATTGCGTCTATCAAGGAATCAACTTTCTGGAGAGATTCCATCAATATACTCAAGTGCAAGCATCTAGAGATTGTATCCTTATCTGCTAATCATTTCAGTGGAAGCATACCAAGTGCTATTGGTGGTCTGACCATGCTCTCAAAATTGTATCTAGGGATGAACGACATTATTGGTATGGTTTTTTCTTTATATATGGTTGCTTCTACAATATGGTATCTAGTAGATGTGTCTACAATTCCATTTTTCATCTTCAACATGTCATCTCTTAAAATGCTGGATTTCTTCAACAATACACTGTCTGGATACATCCCCCTTGACATACTGGAACTTAAAAATCTTGAAGAAATATACATGTCCAAGAACAAACTTATTGGCTCTATACCTGCTGAAATGGGCAACCTTACAAGGTTACAATATCTAGAGTTGAATGAAGACAACTTAACAGGTACATATTACAGAATTTAGTTACGTATATCACAAACTTCTTTTATTCTCATTTTATCGAAAATGTTCTAAAACGAATGGATGACATAACCCAATTATTAAAAAAGAAAGAAAAAAATCTGCCCACACTACTGTGGTACTGCCATGCACTTCATGAGGCTGATTCCAGCCAAATATCGGCTCTACAACAAAAGCTGATGTATGGATTTACATTGATGTCACAGGTGAATTACCAGTTGAGATTGGCAATCTAATTAATCTTGTAGCATTCCAAGTGTTGCTGAATCGTTTATCTGGCTCAATCCCTTTTTCCATATTCAATATATCAACAATGGTGACTATGCGTTTGTCTGGCAATCACTTCACAGGAAATCTTCCTTCAACCATGGGTCTTTCACTCCCTAATCTCAATTTCTCTTCTGTGGCTGATAACAGAATTAGTGGCATTATTCCCAGTTCTATCACCAATGCTTCCGAGCTTACCCTTTTAGACATAAGCTACAACTCTTTGAGTGGCACTATACCCAACCTTGGTCAGTTGAGAAATCTACAATGGCTTAATATTGCATTTAACGAATTGAGTGGAGAATCTTGGAGATTTTTCTCTTCATTAACAAATTGTCGATACTTGTCGTTTCTTCTTATATCTCTTACAATAAAGCTGAATGCTATCCTTCCAGCTTCCATTTGGTATTTATCCACTTCCCTAAGGGATCTCGTAGCTCCAGAATGTTACATCCAGGGTGCTATTCCTGCTGAGATTAGAAACTTAAGTAGTTTGCAAATGTTATATTTATATACAAATCAGCTATCTGGAATCATCCCCAGAACAACTGGAGAATTAAAACTTCTGCAACGCATGTATCTTGTTCAAAACAAACTTGATGGGTATATTCCCCGGTGAGCTTTGCCAGTTAAGCAATTTGGGAGAGTTGGATCTAAGTGATAATCTGCTTAATTAGTGGTTCTTTTCCTCCATGCCTGGGTGAATTTAAATCATTGAGAATTCTCTACATCGCTTCCAACAAATTACAATCCACCATGCCATTGAACTTCTGGAACCTTGAAGACCTTTTTGAATTGACCTTGTCATGTAACACTTTGAGTGGCTCACTTCCTTCTGAGATTGGCAACTTGAAGGCCATCAATATCTTAGATTTATCGGGGAACTGTTTATCAGGCTATATCCCAAGCACTATTGGGAGCATGCAATCTTTGGTTTCTCTGTCTTCTGCATATAATAACCTTCAGGGTCCTATTCCTCAATCTCTAGGAAATATAAAAGGCTTGCAATCCTTGGAACTCTCTTACAATAATTTTTCTGGATTGATTCCGAAATCATTGGAGACCTTAAAATATCTAGCACGTTTTAATGTGTCAAACAACATATTAGAGGGAGAGATCCCCATTGGTGGCAACTTTGCAAATTTCAATGCTGAGTCATTTATCTCAAACAATGCTCCCTGTAGTGAAACAAGACCAGGTTTTCCTCCGTGTGCACCGAGTCATAAAACATCAAGGTCTAAAATTGTCATCTTATTAATGAAATATACTCTCCCCATTATCATACTTGTAATCATTTCAGCTACCATAACAATTTGGGTATTAAGAAGACGAAAACAAAATAGACAAGCACCTTTATGTGAACTTTCAGAGTCCATGGAGAAGGATTTCTTATCAAGAACTTCAAGAAGCAATGAATGCCTGTAGTGAAAGCAACATACTTGGAAGTGGAAGTACTGGCATAGTGTATGGTGGAACACTTTCTGATGGGTTAAATTTTGCAGTTAAAGTTTTCGATTTGCAATCACATGAAGCAAGATCAACCAAGAGCTTTGTTACCGAGAGCAAACTTCTAAGCACCCTTAATCATAGGAATTTAATCAAAATCATTGGATGTTGCAATAATGGAGAATTCAAAGCCTTTATCTTGCAGTACATGCCTAATGGGAGTCTGGAGAAATAGTTATATTCCCACAACTACTTGTTGGACATCCTAAAAGGATTAGATATAGCTATCGATGTTGCGATGGCTATAGAGTATCTAAACCATGGTGATGCATTCCCCATTGTTCATTGTGATTTAAAGCCAAGCAACGTCCTACTAGACCAAGATATGGTTGCCCATATTGGTGACTTCAGAATTGCCAAACTCTTTGGTGAGGTAGAGACAATGGCTCAAACAAAGACGATGGGAACAATCGGGTATATAGCATCAGGTTACCCATGGATTTACTTATTCCGTTAATAATTAATTTGGGAAATTTTCAATTGACTATCACCAAAAGGATTCTATATCTATGATTTGATGAATTTTTTATGTAGAACATGGAACTGAAGGAATAGTATTCACAAGCGGCTATGTCTACAGTTATAGTGTGATGTTGTTGGAAATGTATACAAGGAAAAAGCCTATAGATGAGATGTTTGATTAAGAAATGAGCTTAAAAACTTGGATTAGTTATTCACTTCACGAGAATACAATACGTAAAGTTGTGGATACTAATTTGCTCCTAAGAGAACATGAGAACCTCCCTAGAATGGAGCAATGCATCTTCTCAATTTTTGCTTTGGCAATGGAATGTTTAAGGGATTCTCCCACTGAGAGAATCAGTATGAGGGAAGTTGTGGTTAAACTTGGAAAGATCAAATCTTTATTTTTTGCAAGATAGAATGGTTTTATCCTTTGTTCATATATGCACAACTCCAATAAAGAATGATTTGAGCTCTTGTTACTTGGAAATTGATAATCTAAATCCGTTATGATTATAAATTACCAAAGTCTGTTTCTGTTTGGGATCCTTTTCATGCAAAACCTGGATTTAAAAGTTTGATACAGTGGAGTCTTGGAGACTGGAAACAGCTATTTTTTTTGTATTGTTGTTGTTATTATTATGTTCCTTTCTAAGTAAAATCAGGATTTCGAACTTGTAGTTGAGTCATATGGAACCCTGGCACTGTTGAGCTTATGATACATTAAAGAAATTTACTTTTACCGTACACAATGGGACACTTCAACTCTCACACTAATTATTACTACACTACCTCTCACTCACTTGAGCACACACATTGTGCTCAATTCTTACATCTCACGCCCGCCACCTTCCACTCCCATCTCTCACTGTCTCACACACTAGCACAAGATTTCATACAATCCAACCACGAACCTCCTATTTATACTAATGCATTGTCGGTGGGATTTGGTCGCTAGAAAATTCTAAATGGCGGTGCAATTGGCTGACAATTTCTCCCGAATTTTCCATGCATGTCGGTGGCCTTTTCTTTATTCTTGTCTGTATATTTTTCATTTCTCTTCCAACTTGCATGGTGCAACTTTCATGTCCAGATTCTTCAAGAAAATGTCGCCTACCCAAATTTGTCTATCGAATTCTAGACCTTTCAATTTGCAAAGTTGGTGATGATTCTTCAGGCACTACAAACGTTGGCAATGATTTTTTATGAAGGAACGTTGGCAACGGATTTTTTTTTTTTTTTATAATAACAAAGCTGATGAATAATAACTAGAGAACTTTCATGTACCTTCCTAGGAGCATTATTTTATACATAAAGCAGTGTATAAGTCATTGGTTTACTCTCTGTTGCCTGATTGTTTTGATAATTAACAATTACATGATCGGTGGCCTAAAACATAACGTTATGCAAAATGCATTATTCTGAAACTTAACCCTATACAATCAGGAAGCAAAATGAATGACAAAACAAAATTTATAGCATTATTCTCAATCAATCAGCAAAGCTAAACTCAACCAAAAAAAAAAAAAAAAGAAAAGAAAAGAAAAGAAAATCCTACATGCTTAATCTTTTCCAGTATTTTTCCTTTTTTTTTTTTTTTGGT
>CAVNYN010287491.1:0-10968 GCA_963692815.1 Nyctanthes arbor-tristis | reverse complement strand
TTTTGTTTATTTGCTGATCATGCGATTGTAGGTTTTGATGATGCCATTCGAGATGAGAAATGGAAGAAAGCCATGGATGAGGAAATTGAGGCCATTGAAAAAAATGAAACTTGGGAGTTAGTGACACTTTCCTGACAATCAAAAGCCAATTGAAGTCAAGTGGATATTTAAAGAAAAGAGGAATGCAAATGGTGAAATTGAACGCTACAAGGCAAGGATGGTAGCTAAAGGATACAGTCAGAAACATGTAGTTGATTATGATGAAGTTTTTGCACCTATAGCTCGTTTTGAAACAATTAGACTGATTATCTCTATGGCTAAGCAAAATGTTTGGAAAATCCACCATATGGATGTGAAGTTGGCGTTCTTGAATGGATATCTAGAACAAAACGTCTACATACTACAACCTCCTGGATATGTTGTGAAAGGGCATGAAGAGAAAGTGTTGAAATTGAAGAGAGCTTTGTATGGTTTAAAGCAAGCTCCAAGGGCATGGAATTCGAGACTTGATAAATTCCTTCAAAGTAACAGGTTTATCAAGTGTCCTTATGAATATGCGTTATATCGCAAAGTGAATTCCAATGGTGATATTTTGATTGTTTGCCTATATGTTGATGATCTGGTTTTTATAGGAAACAATCAAATATTATTTGATGAGTTCAAAATGACTATGGCAAAAGAATTTGAGATGACAGATACTTGGTTGATGGCTTATTATCTTGGCATTGAAGTGAAACTACAAGAAGATGGAATTTTCATCTCTCAAGAAGCTTATGCTAAAAAGATTCTTGAAAGATTTAAAATGGAAGACAAAGCCAGTTAGCACCCCCGCTGATTGTGGAATAAAGTTGTCAAGATTCGATGATGGTGAAAAAGTTGATTCAACTCTTTACAAGAGCCTTGTTGGAAGTTTGAGGTACTTGACATGCACAAGACCTGATATTTTATTTGGCACGGGTCTTGTTAGTCGTTACATGGAGAACCCGACCTCAACACATATGAAGGCAGCGAAGAGAATCTTGTGATATGTTAAAGGTATCATTCATTATGGCCTATTTTACACACACTTGACTGATTACAAACTTATTGGTTATAGTGATAGTGATTGGGGTGGAGATGTGGATGATAGAAATAGCACAAGCGGTCATGTATTCTTCATGGATGATATAGCTTTTACGTGGTCATCGAAGAAACAACCAATTGTTAGGCTTTCAAGTTGTGAAGCAGAATATGTTGCTATTGCATCAGGTGTTGGTCAATCAATTTGGCTAAGAAATTTGTTAAAGGAGGTTTATTTGAAACAAGGTGATCCGACGGAGATTTTTGTTGATAATCAGTCGGCATTGTCTTTGGCCAAGAATCTAGTTTTTCATGATCGTAGCAAGCACATTGATATGAAGTATCATTTTGTTCGAGAATGTTTTGATAAGAAGTATGTGGAGTTAAAGTTCATAAAGTCTCACGATCAAATTGCCGATATATTCACCAAGCCATTGAAGATTGATTTACTCTTGAAGTTTCGAAGTTTACTCAGAGTTACAATAAATCAAGGGGGGATGTTAGAAACTTAAACTTTATTTATTGTTACATTAATATATTACTTAAGTTATGTTTGAAGTTATGTTCTTATTTAATTGTGATGCATTTAGGTTGTCATAAATTGGTATGGAAAACGTTTGTTCCTAAAGCCTATAAAAAATTGTTTTTGTATGCATTTTAAATCAAGTCAATTACAAAAAATATAAAGTTGAGTGTTCTTTTTAAGCCTTCCTCTTCCCGTAAATAAAGTATTTTGTTGTTTGTTCATTTTATCTAATTGGTTTTCCAAAAATAGTTCTCTTCAAATTCCTAACAATCTTCCGATGACTTTGATTGTGGATATTACTTGGACAACAATCTTCTTCTCCTGAACCACAATCCATAGCATCTCACTGTTCACTAGTAATATTTATACTTGAAATCTAGATAGACTGGTCATGGTAGTAATATTTATACTTTGTGCAGGTCATAGTGGACATTAGAGAGTTTATGACCATCCTTCCAATTGTACTCCACCAGATAGTATGCACATCAGACTAGTGACATTGGAAGTTGGAGATTACAAGATCATTTGCGACTGGTCACCTATAGCACTAAGTGGAAATAATGGTTTACCTGAATGTACTGTTATTGCTGGGAAGGCTGGCAGAAGTTATAAAATGTAAGAAAGTAAATGTTGGAACATAAATATATTGTACTAGAGGTAAATAAACAATGAAGAGAGTTATACTGAACATCATCATAGTCTATTAATTTGTAATAAGGAAAAGCTTTAAGAAAAATTGATGAACCCAACAATATGAGTGAATGTTTTAAAATTGCTCTTTGATCTCATCTTTTAAATTATCATAAGATCATAAGCTTCTTAAGTGACGTTTTTTGTTGCATCACAAAATCAAACTAACTAGAAAGATGAACGGGAAAAAAGGTAAGAATAAATGAAAGGATTACCAGCTGACTAAAGAGAGAGAAAATCAAAGCTTGTTCTTTTTGTGTTTTTTCTTAATGATTTTTGCATACATGTCTGGTTCATTTTGAATTGAGTGAGTGAGTGTGTGTGTATAAGTGAAGCTTGCTTAAGGTTCTTTTAATGACTTATTATTTTCTTTTAGTTGAATCCAGAATACAGTTGGAGTAATAACGATGGCTGGAAAAGGAGTCTGCATACTTGTCACTTCAACTGGCGATCTTAGAAATATCATTGCTTTCAGGCACAATCAGCTTTTATTCTTATTTTAGATATATATACATATTTACCTTTTTTTTTCTTTTTGCTAGCAAGAGAAGAAATGGAAAAGAATGAATCTCAAAGTCTATGAAAATTGAGGAATTCAGTTCTTTTTCATCCAATTTTATGACTTGACCACTGTTATGTGCATTATTGTACTTAATCACGAGCAATACTGTTTTCCTAGACTGGAGACTAGTCTAGTTGATCTCACTATATTAGAGGACGGGTGAAAATACATAAATATATGATGAGTGAGACTATTTTTCGAGACTGGAGACCAGTCTCCATTCATCTGAAAAACATTGGTGGTTATCACCACCTAGTTTGATTTTACACCTGTCACGCTCTTCATATTGAAGGGCTTGATTCCATCGCATCCGTATATTTTTACTTGAGAATTAAGATTCAATGGTTCAAGAAATCACTCTTTTTTTATCGCTTGAACACAGATGTTAACAAATAACAACAAATAAGTTGCATGCTTGCGTCCCGAGGCTGCTGGAGCCTTTAGCACTTTTATTTGATTTTGGACCCACAATTCTTTGGCAACTATCTGGATTATAATTTAGATTATAATCTACTACGTGACATCATTTTATTAGTTTTTTTTTGGGCAAAAAGTAAAAGATTCCGGCTTAACTTTTAATTTTTGACTTTAAAAAAAAAAAGTGAAACCAATAAAATTATGTTGTGTGGTAAATTATAATCCACATTATAATCCGAATGAGTTGCCAAACACCTTCTAAATCATATCAACAATTATTTTTTTAGTCCCCCTCCATTTTTTAGTCAACGTTAATAACATTATTATTATTATTATTCAGTGTTTAATTAATTAATCTGAAGATTACACAAGATAAGAGGATTACATTCAGATATTCCAAGGCGACATTGTAATGTTTGCAAAATGAGGCATTTTTAATTAATTTATTTCAATTAAACAAATATTCCCTATTTACACGATTCTAATATAAAAATCCACTAGTTATTTCACCTGTGTGCTGCACAAGATGATAATATTAGATAATATAAGCAATTCAAGAATATTAAATATGATTGTATAAAAAAATTTAAACTATAATATTTCATCGTTTATATGTATGTAAAGAAAAACAATATAGGGGTCATCTGTGATACGATATCTTTCATTAACAAAGATAAAAAAGATCTACGTGGAAAAAAATTAAGAAAAATATTGAAGAAAATTTTTGGTGTTTGCATTAAGCTGCCAGTATATAACGCACGAGAAAATATATTACATCCGATAAATATAGTTAGAATAAATAATGAACGATAATACACGTATTACGACATTTATAGCAGAATTTATTGTTTGATCATCTTTAATACATATCATAATTTTCAGATCTTTTTAATTTATAACCCTAGAAATATCTATATAAAATTGTCTATAAGTAAACACCAATTTTTCTACAAAATGCACATTTTATTTATTGTTATGTTTGTTTTTCTTTTTAAACTTTTGTAATATATATTAATGATATTTAATTTTTGTAATATAGACATATATCCTCAATTCTTCTCAGTAAATAATCAATGTGAGATTCCCTTTCTATTCTCAAAATCACATATCCAATGACCCTTAAACTACAGTATTTGATCGTTTACCTATATGTAAAGAAAAACAATATAAGTGCTACCTCTAATACGATATCTTTCATTAATAAAGATAAAAAATAGTCTATAAAAATAATCTAAGGAAAACATTGAAGAAAATTTGAGAATACTATAACTTAATTGAAAAACAATCTTACGGAGTGTGATAAAAATGGACGAGGTTCACCGATTCATAATAAACTTTTTTCAATAATGATATATTAAAATTTGAACTTTTTTGGAAGCTTAAAACCCATAAGTTAACACTTGATTGCGTATAGCCCCTTCTCTAAGTGGTTTAATATAGGCAAACACCTTCAATTCTTTAAACTAAATAACTGATGTTGGATTTCCTTTTTATACTCAAACTCACATTTCTAGTAGCCCTTAAATTATAATATTTGATTGTTTATGTGTGTGTAAAGAAAAACAATATAGGTGCTACTCATAATATGATATATTTCATTAATGAAGATAAAAAAATGCTCTATCCAAAAAAAAAAAAACCTAATTAAAATATTGAAAATTTGTTAATACTGGAATCAATCTAGAAAATAATCCAACGGTATAAGATAAAGATGGATACGGTTCACTGATTCACTATAAATTTTTTCAATAATGATCTATGAAAATTTTGAACTTTTTGGAATCTCAAGACCAACAAGTTAAGATCCTATTATACATAACCTTTCTCTAAGTAGTTTAATATAGGCATACATTCTCAATTCTTTTCGTGTATAACCAATGTGGGATTCCGTTTCTATTCCCAAAGCCACAATTTTAATTGCTCATAAAAAAAGAATAAAATTTTAATCTTTTTTAAAGGGTAAAGATCAAAACATAATAAAATCGAATGTTTTTTTCACGTTATTTTAGGTAAAAAATTAATTTATTTTAATTATTTAATTAAAATCGGTCCGATGACCTTAAACTGTTAGCTTTTCCAGTTCGAGTTTCTGAACATTTGCTAACACTGGAATCAATTCAGAAAATAATCTGACGGTGTGAGATAAAGATGGATACGTTCACAATAAACTTTTTCTCAATAATAATCTATTAAAATTTTAAACTTTTTATAAGCGAAAGGCCCATAAGCTAAGGCCTTATTATACATAACACTTCTCAAATAGCTTAATATAGACATACATCTTCAATTTTTTCACCAAATAACTAATGTGGGATTTTCTTTCTATTCCCAAAGTCATATTTTTGAATTGCTCTTAAAAATGAATAAAGTTAAACATTTTTCTAAACGGTGAAGATCAAAAAATTATATTCTAATTATTTAATTAAAATTGGTTTGATGACCTTGAATCGTTAGCATTTCCAGTTTGATGACCGATCCAGTTTCTAAACATTTACAAATACTAGAATCAATCCGGAAAATAATCAAATCGTTTGACATAAAGACGGATATAGTTCACAATAATAAACTTTTTCTCAATAATGATCTATTAAAATTTTAAACTTTTTAGAAGCTTAAGGTCCATAAGTTAAGGCCTTATTATGCATGACTCTTCTCCAAATAACTTAATAACAGTATACATTCACAATTATTTTTACTAAATAACCAATGTGTGATTCTTCTTCTGCGTCTAAAATCATATTTTCAATTGCTCTTAAAAAAATGAACAAAATTTCAATTTTTTTAAATGGTAAATATCAAAGAATCATAAAATCAAATGTTCTAATAAAATTGGTTTATGTCAATTATCTAATTAAAATCGGTCTAATAATCTTGAATTGTTAGCTTTTCAAGTTTGATGACGGGTCTGATTTTCTAAACATTTTTGAATACTGGGATCAATTTGGAATAAATTTGACAGTGTGAGATAAAGATGGATACGGTTCGACGGTTCACAATAAAATTTTTTCTCAATAATGATCAATTAAAATTTTGAATTTTTTGAGATCGGAAGGCCCATAAGTCAAAGCCCTATTATGAATCTTTCTTCAAGTAACTTAATATAGAAATAGATCATCAATTCTTTTCACTAAATAAGCAATGTGGGATTCACTTTCTATGTCCAAAGTCATATGTTCAATGGCTTTTAAAAGGGAATAAAATTTTAATATTATTTTAAGTAAAAATTAATTTTGCTTTCAATTATTTAATTAAAATCTTGAATTGTTAACTTTTCCGATTCGATGACGGGTTCACTTTTTGGACTATTGGTAAATATTGGAATTATTCAAATATTGGTGAATATTGGAAATATTTAAATATTGGTGAATATTGGAATTAATCTGGAAGTTATCCAAAAATGTGAGATAAATTCAAACAAAAAATTAAGAAAATCAATCGAAAATAAAATTGCTCAAGATAGAGAGTGGAAAGTTTAAATGTAGAGTGAGAAAGATTTGAGATCGGAAGAGCACAATGAGTTCTATTAGAGGAAAGAAAGAAAATTTGAATAAAGAAAGCGAGATATTTTTAGATAAAATGAAATCTTATTTGGTGATTGGAATTAAAAATTGAAAAAAAATGAAAGATAAAAGGGAATCTATAAATTTGTAATAAATTAAAAAAATAAATAAAATTAAAAAGTAAAATAGAAATCAATGTCCAAGATTAGTAGATTAAACTAACAGCCAAGATGAGATATCCCGATTTAGCAAGTGTTTTTGGGTGGGAAAAAGTGAAATAGAAACTATCCTCTTCTTATGTGTGTGTGTGTAGTATATATTATATATCCATTCCCCTTCCCAAATTATAGCCATTTTAACTTTCAAATACAACTAAATTCTCACCCGTGCACTGTGGGGGAAGAATAATAAATATATCAAATCCATATATACATAAAAGTGATAGAGTTTCTTATTACCGTTTTCCCGCCCAATGCACCTTCCTATTTGGTAAACCTCATCTCGACTGTTTATTTCGCCTTTGACTCTCGGCCACTGATTAAGTTTATTTTATTATTATTGAATGTATATAGATTATAGGCACTTTCTAGATTTTCTCTCTCTTTCCAATTCACATGGCACCTCGCTCGTGTCAATCATTTTAGAAATTCGCTCGCTCGCTCCCCATCTCTCTCACTCTCTCCCCATTGTTACCGTATTTGGTAGAACTCTACTTTAGATATTGCTTCACAGAACCTCACTCATGTCACCCATTTCAGTGCTTTGTTCGATTGCTCCATCTCTCTCTCTCTCTCCCTCTCTCTCCCCCCTTCTACTCCTATCGTTACCAGATCAGCTAGAACTCTACTCCAAATACGGTGCCTTTGTAACGCCCCAAATTTTGAAATATTAATTTATATAAGATTTATGATTTTAGGGGATATATAGAAGTCTTCACAGAATTGTAATTTTATTTGGAGTCGTTTCTTATGTTAAATTTAGGAGTTTAATAGTAGTCATAAGATTAAAATCTCTCGTACAGGATTGCCGAATCTCTCAATACTAGTTATTCAGATTTTTGTAAATTAAGGGACCAAGAAAATATAAATAATAAACTTCAAGGACTAAACAACAATTAAATAATTGCAAGAAAAGTTCCTGAGATTTTCTATATATAGAGGCAGTGGGTAAGAAGAAAATGGGAAGAAAATTTTGTAAAACAAAACTCCATCCCGTCTTTCTCGTCTTTGCACTAAGCCACTGGTTGGCCGAACTCTCATCCCGGCTGGCCAGACGTCCCATGTGGCTGGCCGCCTCTCTCTCCGGCTGGCCGGGCGCCTAATTAAAGCATGCTATTCAAAGGTCGCCGGCCGGATTCCAGCGCATGCACATGCGCTATGGCAAAAACACGTATAACTTTCTCTGTGGAGCTCAGAATTGAGATCTGTAAAAGGACTTGGAATCCTTATTTGACTAGATTTGATATGATATAAATTAACTTCCATAAATAAGTTTGTAAATATGATCAACATTTCATTTCTTTCTACTATAGCGACCGGACCAATGATTTTTAGGTGTTTTGGTTGTTTTGATGCTTAAATTGCCTAAGACCTATATTGTGGCAATGATTAACATAATATAGCATGAAATTAAAGATTATGATATGAATGTGACAAATAGGAGGTAAAGTTGAGGATTTATGCAAGTGAGAAAGAAGAAAGTTCTGAAACTATTGTCATATAGCGAAGGATGGAAGTAAGTAACGGTTTAACTACAATGCAAAATAATAGTATTATGTGTTCCCATGTGACAATGTGAGATATGAATATTTGTCATGCCCAATGATTAAAATGATTGATATACATAATAATTCTATGGTACCGTATGACCAAGTATTTGCAAATCTTGGTTATGGTATATATGAAAACGTTTGGGCATGATATATTCGGTACTACTGAGATATGTAATGAGCATATTATGATAGATGCCATATGCACTCATTGAGAATGTTGATAGAAAAGAGAACATGCATGTGGCATGAAGATGATTCGCATGACTCGTTATTGATGATGGTGTGGTTGTCTAGGTATATACATTTTATTCGGGGCAGTGTATCCATGTTGATGTTGGCAACTCAGCAACCGGTTGACCAGGTATATACAATGGACGCGGTGTTGGAGGCTCAACAACCCTCTGACCGGGTATATATACCAGATGCAGTGTTGAGACCTAACAGTTGATATGATTTAGCCAGGCCACTCTTATAGATATTAGTAAGTCTTTGGTGAACGTAAAGGCAAGGTAAGCCCTTGGAAACAAGGCATGTGTGCACAGATGATTGGCTTTATTGATGATGAGCTCATGTAGTATATTATATAGAGATATATAGGCCCTGTTTGTTTGGTGATATGTATAATCATTGTTGCATTTAAGCATTACGTACATGTATAGATATTTTGTTACTTACTGAGTGTTAGCTGATATAGTTTTGCATTGTAGATGTGACAATGCAAGTAATTAAAAGCGATGACAACTTCAAGGTAAGTAGAGGACTGTGTATGAGAATCCTGACCGTGGCCATTAAGGGTCTACTACCAGAGGCACCCTAAAGGTTACAAATGTTCTTATTTTAATAGAATTAATATTACCTTATAAAGGTAAAGTATTTTATAAAGACAGTCTTCAATCTTCCCTGCCCATATTAAGAGTCAAAGTTTATTCATGGTTGAACTAACACGTCTTTATTAAATTACCTTACAAATATATTCTAGCACTCTTATGGAAATAAATTCTATATCCCTAAAATTCTTCTTCAAGGAAATATGTTTTGACTCAACTAGTTTATTATTTATTATCAAAAGATTTTTTATGTATTACAATGTTCAAAAAGGCTATTTCTCGAGTAATACAGAAATGTTCGAATTATTCGAGGGTGTTACAGCCTTACCTATTGATTCCAAGTTAATAAAGATCTTTGTTGCTCTATCAGTCTTCTTCTTTTCCCTAACCTTTATGCTCGATCCCTCTTATGTGTTTCCCTAATCTTTAAAAGATTCCATATCTTGAACATATTTTGGTATAATTTAACCGTGTCTCTGCCATGATGATGCTTATTGGAATTACGCGAGTTCAAGATTACAAATTTTGGATAATCAATATAGGGAAGAGTCATAGCCCTAATATAATTCATTGTTTCCCTATCAATTCCCAATTCATGTTCAAATCATTTTTAAATTTAATATCAACCTATGGCAGAGATAATTTTGGGTGCGACGCAACCAAGCGGACGCATTCCCAACCATGGGTTATGGATATTGTTAATCAACGTCCCTAATTCAGGTAATGTTACTTTATTTTTGTTAAACAACAGTGTAAATTATATTGGACCCTTTTTACTTTACCATAATTACATTTTTTTAGATGTCGATTGTTTGAATTACATTATAACAGTGTATTCATTTACCATAATTAGATTATATCAGTTTGTTCATTTGCCCTAATTACCTTGTACGTTTTATCAATTTTCCGATGTACGAATTATTGAAATATTCATTCTCCATAATCTATCCCTTTATTTTTGTTAAACCCTAACTCTGCTTATATTATACCTTTTTTACTTATGGAAAGATTTGTTTCAATGAGGCGGAGCCCTAATTGAGTACCGATACGTTATGATAATCCCAATTGTCAATGTTTATCTACTCTGCACTATTTAAAGCTGACCACCTCCCCAATTGGGATATAAACTAAGTTCTTAAATATTACCCAATTTATTGGCAAAGCATATTTTTGAGCAAAATTCTTTACTCTACATACAGTTACATTTCAATCAGCAATTTGACCATATATTCCAAGGCACTGGTAATGTTCAACCTTTATGATGTTGTAACATCCCGTGAAATTCCTCTATTTGAAATAGGGATATCTTCGGATTAATAATTGGTTTTGATATTCAACTATAATTAATCAATGAATAATGGAATGTCTACTCGAGACATTTTATATGAATTTGAAGACATTTTTGGTTTAGTTGACAATTACTTGAATATATATCAATTTCTTCATCGGTTATAGAAATTGGTTACATGAATGATTAAGTTTAATCGGGTAGTAAATTTTGAGACGAAAAAGATTCTTAAGGTAACGATATGATGTTTCACTATTATAATCGGAAAATATAAGGACTTAATTATCGAGTTTAATAGATGAAGGGGTTACTAAGAGTTAAAGGGAAA
>CAVNYN010287490.1:4257-26496 GCA_963692815.1 Nyctanthes arbor-tristis | reverse complement strand
CTTTAATCAAATACATGCTTAGCATTTCAAAACATCCTCAATGTTAAAAAGGAAATCAAAGTGATAGTTACTCACCTCAAATCTTCTTCGAATGATCTCAAGTAGAAAAACGTCATTAAAACCTTGATTAAAGCTATTTTTCAAGCTATAATCCTTCCATATATGGTAAGAGACCATTTTCAAAGGGTAAATAAGTGTTTTGATGATCTTTTATTGGTTTTCTCCTTCCTCCCAAGGCTTTGGACGAATTTCGGGACTTGGGAGAGAAAGGGAATGGTTTGAGTGTTGGGGGGGAAAGATTAGGGCTTGGGTTATATATATATATATATATATATATATATATATTAGTCGGAATTGAGTTAGTTTTAACAAAATTTGAGTTTCGCCAATAACCTTGTGGCACGTGGCGCAATATGGTACGCACACTTGGCGGAAATTTATTTGCGAAGTCCTTCTCCTTTTCATTATCTTTCAATTAAGTCACGATACTTTAGTTTATGTCACTTGAGGACGGAATTCTTTCTCTATCGTCAATTGAATAACAATCTTTTAATTTTCTGAAATTCAAGAACACTTATGGAATTTTAAATGCTTCATTGTTCAAATAACGTTTATTTTATCAATACATTCTCAATAACCAGTCAATTCATTGTCCAAGCATTAATCGTGTAGGCGATAATCTGGCCATCTAATACCATCACAATTCTTGACAGTCTTGAAATCCTTCAATTGAATGACAACTATCCTTAAAATTTTACAGGGTGTTACACACTCTCTCTCTCCCCCCAGCGTGCTCAAACCTTGTTGCTCTACCTCCACCGCTACCGCTACTGCTGTCGGCCTTCTATGACGCCACTGCGACCTCAACACGTACGCACGCTGTCAGCACTACATCACGATTTCGCTTGATGAATGAACTGGTATCTGAATTGCCCTGCGAACTCAACCTTTAGATCACGATTTAGATTTGAAATCTAATATGAATTAGGTCCTTAGTTCCTTGATGCAATTTTGAAATTTGTATATTCTATTATTTAAATAAATTTATGGTTTTTAGCACACAATTTAGAGTTTCAAATTAGATTTTGAATTTTGTGAATTCTGTGCTTTTGCAAATCAATATTGAATTTTTTTGGGTGAAATTTTGCTGTGGTGTTTTAGTAGTTGCGGTGGTGTATGTGGTGGTTTTGTGGCTGTTTGTGGTGTTTCAGTGAGTTCTAGTGGTGGTGTTGTTGTTGTGACTCAGTATTCCTGCGATTTGTAGTATTTTTTGGCTAGTTGTGATGGTGCTGTTGTGACCGGCGGTGATCGTAGTGGGTGGTTGGTGGTATAGTATGGTTGTTGTGATGTTTTGTTGTGGAGGTTCTGGCGAGTTGTTGTGTTATTGTGACTCAGTGTTTTGGCGAGTTGTGTTTCTTGTGACTGGGTGTTTTGTTGAGTTGTATTTGATTTGACTCGGTGTTTTGGTGAGTTATTTTGATGTGGTTGAATCGGTATTTTGGTGAGTTATTTTGATGTGATTCAGTATTTTGACGAGTTGTTTTGATGTGACTATGTGTTTTGTCGAGTTGTTTTGATGTGTTTTGATGAGTTATGGTTGTTGTGTAGTAGTATTATGATATAACAATGTAAAACACCTGATTTTTCTTAAAAAACTTAATATACCTTAATTTTAAAAATTGTATAAAAAACATTAGTATTTTTCAAGTTAGTCTCGTGTACATACTGGCCAAGCAAAGGGCCTTACTGGGCCTAGGCTTCCCTTGGCCCAATATATATATCTTTTAATAGTAAATATATACAAGAAAAAAGGGAAAAATTGTATAAATGGTCTAGTCGTTCACTTCGGGCCCAACCTTACAATATTTGCGGGCTACGCCACTATATATATACACACACAAAGAGAGAGAGACACACAAGTACAAAAGGCAAAATGATTATTGGCCTTATTAATCTTCAAAGATCCCATATTCTTCTCTTACAATCTTACCTTCAGATTTCGCCGCATTAAAATGGTACACTAGTCTCATTATAATTGTTGCCAAACGGAGCCTTACTTTCAACGAGGACCATGAGTCAAGGCACGTTTCCTGCCAAATAATATAATGTTGAAAACAAGAAACTTACAGTTTCGTGCCGACTTCTACCGTCGCCCAATCCGTGTATATTAATTCAAGATTCTTCAAACACGTCTCCAAAATTTCCATTTCCATCTTCCTTCTTCCATTAACTAATTTTGGAACGGAGGGAGAAGCCGTTGAAAATGTACCGTTCATTGAGCTCTACTCGAGTCTCGGACGAGTTCTCTTCTCATCAATCTTTGCCATCAGTAACGACAGATGCAAAAGAGTTACCGTCTTACAATCCGGAATCGGAGCTCACAAAGAAGGAGAAGAGTCCGCTCAGATCTGCCGAGGCGGCCGTGCATTTCATCCCCCTTTTACTCGTCATCTGTGCCGTCATTTTGTGGTTTTTCTCCAGTCCAGGTGACAAATCGTCTGTCTACTAATCTATGATTCGTTTGGATTTGATAATTCCATAAGTCGATTCAATTGCTTGTTGTACCGTCTAAAACCTTGACTTGTCATGAAGCGTTCACATGCATTCATTTTGAATCTTTGACTTGTCATGAAGCGTTCACATGCCTTCATTTTGAATCTTACATATTGATTCAGAAACATATGATGTCCCTGTTCCGGATACTGTTGATTAGAAGTTGAAGATCATGAATTTCTATGTGTGATTTGACTGGGATAGTGTCTGTTATCCTCCCCTTTTTTTTCTCCTTTTAGCCCTTCCTTGTGCTTTTGTTCCTGGATGAAATGAAAAGGAATTGATGTAGTTTAGCTGCTAAGTTGTACAATTAGAGTATCTTCGGTTTGACTATCATTTGAATCCAGCTGATTTTGATCTTTAGGTGATTATATTTCTAGGTCCAACCGAGCATGTTTTGGGCGGCTCACCCTTTGGAAAAAAAAACCACCACCTACATACAAAGTGAGCAACACGCTTATATTGTTTAAAGCAAAGTAGTGAAATGTTTGCCCGGGGATTTTTTCCAATACCTTCCAAAGAAAAATTTTACCATCTAGTTCCACTCAAATTTGAACCTGATGGACTAGTTTGCATTGAACACGATTTAGAATTTACAACATTGTGTTGTTTCTTAACCATCTTATTCAGAGTCAATTTTGCCATTTGTTCTTTTCTGTGGAAAAAAATGTTGGGATTTGAAAGCCTTCTCTATTTTCTTGGGAGAATATGCTACTCTAGGCACCCAATTTTATTTGAAGCAGAGTGACCTTCATCATCCGATATTTGAACGACACATAATTACACAAGGCAATCAACGCAGTGGCATTTGCATCAATAAAGTTTCTTCCCTTATGGGTCTCAGCAAAATAGTTTTCATAAGAATCTTCAATTTTAATTATCATATTCTGATGTTAAAAGTGTTAATGCAGTTAGACACTTCAGCTATAAATGATTAATCTAATATTAAGATCGAAATTTAAGGACAATTGCACCCCACCCAAACAACCAGATTCACTACCGGTGCAAGGAATATATGTAACTAGAGAGGCCTTGTAAGTACCTTGGTTGAGGACTTCTCTGTCCAACTGAAACTTTCCTCCACCTAGATTGACTTCCTGTTTTCACTATAATATAAGATCGATAATATGCATATGATTCTCCAATAATGTACTGAGGTCAAGCGATTCTGATAGGTGAAAGGAAACCTGACAAAACACCTGAGCTCTTACAGGGAAAGGTAAACGCAGTAGATTGATATAATGAGGATGAAAGGATACATAGCATAACAAAGTTTTGCATGAAAAACTTATTTCTGTCTCCCCATCCCGAATTTATTTTGTTGATTGTGCAGTCCTGTTTTTCTTCTCTTCCCCTCTCTATCTCTATATTTGTGTGTGCCTATCGGCGTTACTTTGTGCATGCATTTTATTTATTCACGGCTTGAATTATCCAAGGGGCGGGGAGCTTTTCAGTTCATGAGAGTTTCTATTCCATGCAGCAGTTGATTTTGTAAACACAGGCAATTTGGTTCTCAAGAAAGGCAAGAACTAGGTGGCACGGAATCAATCAACATAGGCGTGCAACAAGTAGTTACTGGAATTTGCAGAAATTGCTTGATTCAGTGACCAATTATGCTACAGGATGACTGAAACATATTAGTAATTTATACTACCCTGGCACCTAAGTTTTGTGTTGACTTTGAGAATTGGGTGCTTTTGATCGTTATATTATACACATCTCTTTTGTTTAATTTATTTACGAATTTTGTAGTTTACACACAAGTTATAGTGCACAGTTTTTCCCGAGTAGGATGCTTGCGAAAAGCTTACTTCCACAAACATCTCTTTTGCAATGGATGCAAGTTCATTTGTTTTTGCATAGTTAGGAATCATGAGCTAGTAGTAGTAACTAGTAAGCAAGGTTGTTAAAATCGCGATCCAACTCGTAGAATCGTACGATTTTACGATTCAAGGCCAAGAAATTGATCCAAATCGTATGCAAAATCGTACTTGAATCGTAAAAGAATCGTACAAAATCGCATGGAATCGCGATCTAGGCAGATTTATCCGATTCCAGTAAAATACCTTGACTGGACCCTTTTTTTTTTTTTTTACTTTTTTTGGCAATTGGGCTTGTCTAGCTATCTTTTGAGCCCAAATTAAAAGAAAAGGCAGCTGACATGAAAACGATATACCCAAATTAGAGATGACAGATCGATGCAAAATTGAAAATCGTCAGGCTGCTCCAATGAAGATACAGAGACTAGCGTGTAGAGCGAAGCATGTATACTACAAAGTACAAACAATGAGGAAGAACTAAAGAGTAAGACGAATGAGTGAAGAAGAAAGGGCTCTTTGAAGTTTGAACGGGTTTCGTGGAAGAACTAAAGAGTAAGACGAATGAGTGAAGAAGAAAGGGCTCTTTGAAGTTTGAATGGGTTTCATGTTCTCTCAAGAATTTTCTCCTTTGCTGATTTATTGTTTCATATAGAGTCCTCATGGGTTTTTCATTTTTGCTCATTTACAGCTTCGTAGCCTCATCTTCTCTGAATTTTTGAAGCCTCTGAATTTTTGAAGCGTGGATACAATATTGAAGGGTGAAGCTACGCAATTTTTCTTCATTTCACAAATTCACTCCTTTGATATCATAATTGATTATGCATTTTTATTTTCTTCTCTCTTCAGTGTTTGGGACACAAGACATTGCAAGTTTAAATTGCTATCTATGTATTATGTTGGAAGTTGTGAATTGATGTGGTTTTTAATTTTAAGTTCATGGTTCTTGGTTCTTCTTAGTTCTTTTTAATTTTTGACAAAGAAAAGGATTTGCAAATTCTTGGAGATGTATATCAGGAACATGGTGAGGATATTTTAAAGGAAAAGGCTGTGGAAGCAATGATATTGAGGAGGAGATTGGGATAGATGACCCCAGTAGCAATAAAAACAATGACTTTGGTGCTAGTGATGAGGAAATACATTTTGAGGAGTGATTTTTGTGTTTTGAATATGTTATATGCTTATTGCTCATAATTTCGTATGGTCTATGCCATGAATTAGTTTTTAAACCTTGTAGAAATAGGTCATATGTGTGGTTTTTAGTTATTGTTTGACTTATTATTGTTAATTTGTGGCTTTTTCCCTTTTTCCCCATTATTTGGCAATTTTTAATTGATTTTTTATAAAATCTTACGATTTACGATTCGATTCACCGATCCGATTTTCAAAACCTTCGGCCTATCCGATCCAAAAATACGATTTTAACAACCTTGCTAGTAAGTACTAAATATAAGAACACTACCCAAATAAAATCACACGAAAAGCAGAGTTCTACAATATCTATCATTTATTGGAACAAATATATATAATCAGAATGAAATCACACACACAAACACGGTTTCTTGAAAACGGTTTCTGTTAAGACTCCTATAATCTAACAACATCTTAATTAGCTTCCAAACCGCCTCCCTCATAATTCCTTTGTAATATTAAAAGAAAAAAAAAGTCTACAATCATCTATATATGGTAGGGAAAGGCTCACAACCTCTCAAAAGACAAGTATTTCCATATGCAAGCTCGCAGTTTGCATTCTTCAATCTCCCTTTGTGAGAAATGATCTAATGAACAGCGGTGTTCACTGCTTATGGTGCGTATCATGTATGCAATTGCTTGGTATAATATGAGGACCGTTATCCATTCCCCCTTGTTTTGATATCTGTATATATTGTTAGTAGAGAGGCTCAAATTCGAAATTTGTATGTTTCAGCATCGGTCCAGGTTTAATCAGCTTGCGAACAATAATATTGTCACGCGCATAATGTGCAACATGATTTTCCGACTGTAACACAGTTCCGACAAGAGTTGCATGAATAGTTAATGGAAAGATACGAGGCCACCTTTCCTTTCCGTAAGATGTGAATGCATCTTCAATTGAAGTGGTTCCAACTTGATTGCATGTGCAAGTTTTTTCGATAAAACAACCGCATCTTCTAACGCGCAGCACGCCCCCTGCCCAAGGTTCGGTGTCATCGGATGCCATGCATCAACCACAAGCACCACTGTCCCAGTCGATGCTGGCGGGCTAATTCCCGGCCACAGCCATCGATCTACCAAAGGGGTTCTATTGATCGTGTCGTTTGGTGTATATTTGATTATATTTGTGAGCTCCGTCGACCAATTTCCAACAAGTTCCTTGATTTTCTATCTCAACAACGATGGATCCGAGATCTTTGGACCTGTCATGAGACATGCCAAAACAGTCAGGACACTGTGTATTGAGAATGAAGTTTATGTCAACAATAGCTTAACCTTTCACACAAGGTGAAAAGGCAAGATCAATGGTTTGAAGTATATATATATACACCTAGTGATGAGCTATTGTAGATGATAAACCAGTACACCTTAGTTGGAGAAACAGGTACGTAACCAGCACGCACACCTCTTCCGTACATGTAATTCACTTTCGGTTCAAATGGTTGCCCATCGGGGTAAACTCCAAGCCCGCGGAAAGCATAATGCCCATCATATCTGGGCTCTCGAAACCCCATCCACTTAGTGACTGGAGACCGTACTCCATCACAGGCAATCGCGATCTAATCAAACAAGATTTTTCTTTACAAAACCTTGAGCACAATGCCAGTTGGTAAAGATTACAGTTGCCCAAGCTAGTGTGTATAATTTCATTGTTATAACCACATAATAAAGAAGTAAGTTTCATGATTCCTCCAAGGAAATTATGATGTAGATAAACTACCTTAGCAGAAATAAGAGCACCGTTCTCGAGTTTCAGTAAGGTATCTTCTTCGTCACTTGTTTCAATGTGTGCCAGCTTTGAGGAAAAAGAAATTACATCTGGTGGTAGCTGGTTAGCTAGAGTCTGCAGTAGAATTCTTCTCTCTATCGCACGCACTTCTTGACTGATACCAACCAAATAGCATAATCAGTAAAACTGCAAAAATCTATTTTTGTACATCAATCTGCCAACAACATCAGAATCAGTTACCTTTTATCTTCATCTTTGAATTTGAAGGAGCGCAACTCTCTTCCATCTTCTGTTTTTAACACAATCCTGTACAGTTGGTAAGATGAAAAGATCACTAAACACTGAAGTCTCGTAGATCATAATACTGCATTTTAGCAAGAGACACTAAAAGGGCTTAATTTCTATATATGCATAGAATCATTATCCAAATTTAGACTTTGTGAATTACAGAACATAGAAATCCCTTTTCCCAACAGTCGAAGCCAAATGTGGTGCATAGTTTTGTGCGACGACGAGTAAGACATTACACAATTTTCATTTTTCTTTCTTTTTTCTTTTTTTTTTTAATTTTTTTTTCGGTTGTTCAGAATGAATGAATATTTCCTCTAATACTACACAACATACTTGGTAAAACTATTGGTCAATCAGGGGAGCAAAATGTGAAATCAAGAGAGCAAAACTTTACCCTTGAATTTCAAGAAATTGGCTTCTAAGATCACTGCCAACTCCAATAGCATCCAACACTTTCCATCCATTTTTGAAAAGTGTTAATGAAGTTCCTTTGGTCCTTAAGAACTCTGTTTGCTCTAGCACACGTGAACGAATTCCAAGCCTATATTACATACAAAAAATAACATAAACAAAATGAAGCGAGAGAGAGAGAGAGAGAGAGAGCTCTACTAGGGGGAAAAATTAGAAATAGAAATGCTATATTTAAGGAATCCCTAAGGCCCTCATATGGCGGTATAGGAGAGAGCTTCTTTTACCTGTAAAAGGCCTCTCTGTGTGGAAGCCAATTTTGTCCAACTTCCTCTTGAAAGTTCTCCTATCCAGTGCAACTTCTAGGTCTCAAAAGTTGCTTTGAGCATAAAAAGGAGAAAATTAAAAAAAAAAAAAAAAAGAGAGTAGCAGCAACTAGAATCTTTTAACTTGCATTGATGTAAATATCTCCTATATAAAAGTCCTGCTCTAGAGCCTGGCACACTCATTGGGAAGTAGTTGACTCCAAATTTACTCATTTTTATGTAAGTATATACCTTTTAATTGTAGAATTAAAAGTAAACATTTTTCAGCCAGATATGAACATGATCTTATTTTCCAAACAAAAGAACTTATTCCAAGTAAAAAATCACTTAATTCTAACATTGCAATTATTACTGAGTTCAAAACAGACGGATAAAAATTGCGATCCTAACCCCACAAGCCAATCTTTCAATTAAAATTTGATTAACCACAATTTATACAAACAGATTAAGATTTCCAATTCGAGTACTCTCATAGAGAGAGAGAGAGAGAGAGAGAGAGAAAGGGAGGCGAATCTAACCTTTGAAGGGAGACGGCAGTGGCAAGCCCAGCAATTCCGGCGCCTACGATGACTATCTCTTCCTTCCCAACATCAATTCGAGCATTATTAACTATGGATGCAGAAATGGGTTTGGTTCTGGTACTGATTCTGGCTTTAGGTACATAATTTCTTGAGAGATTTGATGGAGGAAGAGAAAAGGAGAATTTCCGAAGCATCAGAGTGAAGGTCTCCATGGATTCTGATCGTTAAACTAATTAATGTGGGCCGGGGGTACATATGTATTATATATACAGAGAGAAATGGTGGGGAAGTAGCATTTGGTTTTCCCAGCGAATTTGTCAAGCGCCGTCGTTTGTTGTGGAAGAACGGTAAATATGGTGTCGTGGCACGAACGTTCTTCCAGACGACTTTTCTGAATGATCCCCCCCAACAATTCAATTTCAAACTTCCAATCACAAAAGAAGCAGTTAATGGAATTGCAGGGCATGGATGAACAATATTATCACACCCCAACAAAGAATTGTCAAAAAGAAAAATCAAAATCAAAATCTGTACGTTCCAGAATTGGTCCAAATGTAACCAATCCAAAATAGAGTGTTGGTCGGACCAACCCACCTTCAATTGCCAATAGTTGAAATGGAGATACAATCCTTATATTTTATTTGTTGCCCTTTTTTTATCACATCATATAATGTGGGTTATTTTGTACTTATTATCTCGTTTGTTGGGTGCAAAAAAATTTTACATTTTTTTATGACTCAATTGTTCATTTAATAATGTTTGATATTTAATTTTTCAATTTGTAAAATATGTTAAATAGTTGTAAATTGAGTTAAATAGGAAATATAGAGATTTAGATAAAATTTGAAGATTATGGGTTGGAGAAGGTTAAAAGATAAATCTCTATTTTAGAGGATAGAAGAGGGGAAAATAGAGTTTTGGGTTGGAGATGACCTTAGGAATAGCAATAGCCAATATTGTCCCAAAATAGAAATGAGGCTTGGGGTTTCACTTCAAATGGTTAATCCGTTAAGGGATAACTCAACCACTTCTATATATTGGTTATTTACTTTGTATTTATTCGATATGAGATTTATCTTTTGACACATAGAAATGGATTTTCTGACAGTAAAAGAGTTCCGCAAAAAGATTTGCACATACAATTAATGGAAAAATTCGAGGCCACGCCTTTCCTTTACGTGAGATGCGAATGCATCTTCAATTGACGTGGTTCCAAACTTTTCCTTCTACGGCCCCTACCCAAGGTTGGGTGTCATCGGATGCCATGCTATTGCCAACGAACACCACTGTCCCATTTGATGTTGGAGGGCTGATTCGTTCTTTGACGTGTCATCTGGTGTAGATTTGATTATGTTCGTGAGCTGTACTATTGCAATGGAAGCTTATTATTACTACTACTGCTGCTATTACTACTCTTTTTATTATTATTTTTTTCCTTACGGGGTTGTCCGGGATGGGGTTTGGTTATTTGCATTGTTACGAATCACAAAGGCTAGTTGTGAATACAAGAACGGCAGTGGAAATATAATCACAGGGAAAGCAGTATCTACAAATTATTAAAACAAGAATAATACAATGAAGTTAGACCCCCCTCTCCCTCGGGGGTTAACAAACGGATTTCCTCTAAAATCATCCATATGTGATAGGACTTAGGAGGACGGATGACTTACAGCAAGTTGATCTACTTGGACGGCACGGAAGCACCCCCAAAACACAGAGAAGGGGAAAAAAATAGAGAGAGAAAAGATCCTCAGCTTTATGTTGTAAGACTATAAATCTATAATATATATTTCAATTAATAACCAATGACTGCTATCCATTAATATGCAAAGTGCCAGGGATACCGAGCTCGGCTCCGCATATATTTCAGAATACGAATACATAAGCAAGTTCTCTATTTGCATTCTTCAAATCCTAAAGAGAAATGAGAGCAACTGCTTAAAGTGCATGTCAACCAAATGTCAAATATGCAATTGCTTAAAATAACATGAGCACCATTGCTCATTACATCATTTCACCTCGTGTTTATGAGATCTGCATATAATGTTAGTCTAGAGGCTCGAATTCAAAATTTGCATGTGCCATCATTCGTTCTGGTTTAACCAGCTTACGAACAACAATATTGTCACGAACATAACATGCAACAGGGTTTTCCATCTGTAACACAGTTCCGACAAGATTTGCTCGCACAGTTAATGGAAAGATACGAGGCCACCTTTCTTTTCGGTAAGACGTGAATGCATCTTCAATTGATGTGGTCCTGAACTTGATTGCCTGTGCAAGTTTCTTTGATAAAACAACTGCATCTTCTAATGCAGAGCACGCCCCTTGCCCAAGATTGGGTGTCATCGGATGCCATGCATCACCAAGGAGTACCACTGTCCCAGTTGATGCTGGAGGGCTGATTCCTGGCCACAGCCATCGATCTACCAGAGGATTTCTTAGATCATGTCATTTGGTGTAGATTTGATTACATCCGTGAGCTCCATCGACCAATTTCCAACGAGTTCCTTGGTTTTCTGCCTCAACAACGATGGATCCGTGATAATTGGACCTGTTATGAGACATGCAAAAACAGTCAAGACTACCTGTTTGTACTGAAAATGAAGTTTATGTCAACATGCTTGTCCTCTCTCTAATAGTTTAAAGCTTTCAAACAAGGTGAAAAAGACAAAACCACCGAAAATGGCTCAGCCGCCAATACTTGCTAATAAGTAATTCTACAAAACAAGCAAGGAAAGGCAAGATCAATGTTTTGAAGTATTTATATACCTAGTGATGAGCTATTGTAGACAACAAACCAGTACACCTTAGTTGGAGAAATAGGCACATAAGCAGCACGCACGCCTCTTCCATATGTGTAATTCACTTTCTGTGCAAAGGGTTGTCCACTGGGGTAAACTCCAAGCCCGCGGATTGCATAATGCCCAACATATTTGGGCTCTCGAAACCCCATCCACTTGGCGACTGGAGACCATACTCCATCACAGGCAATAACAACCTAATTAAACAATTACAAAACTTTCAGCAAGTATAAATTAGAAGACCCCACACGAAAATGTCGTATGCAAGTTAGTAAAGATTACACTTGCCCAACAGTGAATGTTTTAACCAGATAAAGAAGCAAGTTTCAGGTTTCCTCCAAGGAAATTATGATGGCTTGATAACTACCTTGGCAGAAATATGAGTACCATTTTCGAGTTTCAACAAGGTTTCTCCTTCATCAATCCTTTCAATGTGTGCCAGCTTTGAGGAAAAAGAAATTGTGTCAGGAGGTAGCTGCTTAGCAAGAGTCTCCAATAGAATACTTCTCTCCACAGCACGCATTTCCTGACTGTTACCAAACAGCATAATCAGTAAAATGCATAAATCTAAATTGGTAAATCAATGTGCCAACCACAAAATCAGAATCAGTTACCTTCCATCTTCATCTTTGAATTTGAAGGAGCGCAACTCTTTTCCATCTTCTGTTTTTATCACAATCCTGTAAAGTTGGTAGAATGGAAAGATCTCTAAATCCTGATACCACATCATAGCAAAGACGCTAAAGAGCTTAATTTCTATGCACAGAATCATTGTCCAATTGAACTTTTTGAATTTCAGAACATACAGATCCCTTTTCCAGTAATTGAAGCCAAATGTGGAACACAGTTTTGTATGACGATATGGTAACTAAAGATTTTAAATCAAAATGGATGACAATGTTTCTTGGGCTGCTGCTCATTTGGAATTCATCCAGAAACTCACAACAGGAATATGATTTATACCTTCATTAGGACACAGAATTTATTTAACTTGTTAGACTAAACAAATATTTCCACTAATATTCCACAAGTCTGAAGTTCCATTAATATTTTTCTATTCTTTTCTTTTTTTAAGGAAATCCACATCAGTTGGACAATGATCGGTAGAGTATCTAAATGAACTCCCCAAATTATTGGCCAATTAGGGAGCAAAACAATAATATATGATTTTACCCTTGAATTTCAAGATATTGGCTTCTAAGACCATTGCCAACTCCAATAGCATCCAACACTTTCCATCCATTTTTGGAAAGTGTTAATGAAGTTCCCCCAGTCCTCAATGACTCTGATTGCTCTAGTACACGTGACTGAATTCCAAGCCTAGTTACAAGAAACACATCAACAAAAATGAAACAAATGAACCAAAAAAGAGAGATAATTATAAATGTGTAAGCTAGAAAAGGGGGAAAGAATTGCTATATTCAAAGGAACTCCTAAGGCCCGTGTAGGAGAGAGCTTCTGTTTACTATAGAAGACCTGTGTGTGCGGAAGCCAATTTTGGTCAACTTCCTCTTTAAAGTTTTTCTACTCAGTGGCTCGATGCAAATTCTACATCTCAAAAGCTGCTTTGGGCATAAAAAGGGGAAAAAATGAAAAGCAAAATACCAAACCGATTCTTTATCTTGTTTTCCTATAAATAACCTTCACACAGTCCGGCTCTGGAGCTTGGAACACTTATTGGAAAGTAATTAACTCCAAATTTACTTATTTTTTAGTAAGTAAAGTTTTTAACTGTAAAATTATTACTTATTTTTAAGTAAGTAAACGTTTTCAGCTAGACTCTTATATGTTTTTAAACAAAGTAAATCATTCCAAATAAATGATTACTCTCCATGGCTCCACTTGCAGAATAAATATTGAATTCAAAAAGTACTTAGATAAATTATTATTATCCTAACCACACTGGCCAATCTTCCGATTGAAATTCAACCAGAAACTATTAACACAAATATAACAATTCGCGATTCAATACGGATAAAGATTAATCTAACCTCTGAAGCGAGGCGGCGGTGGCAAGCCCAGCAATTCCGCCCCCAACAATGACTATATCTTCCTTCCTAAAGTCAGTTTGAGCATTAACTATAGATGAAGAAACTGATCTGGTTGTGGTTCCGGTTCTGGATTTAGGTACATAATAATTTCTTGAGAGATTTGACAGAGAAAGGGAAAAGGATAATTTTCGAAACATTGAATCTGATCGTCAAAGCTATATTCTCCGGGAAGTGGATGCATACTATACAGAAAGTACCAAATTGAAGAGGAAAAGTAGCATTCAATTTTCCCCGTGAAATATCTGAAGCGCCGTCGTTTGTCGTTGAAAAATCGTTTCGTGGCACGAATTTTCTTCCAGACGAAATTTTCTGAAAGTATACCCAATTTGACGGTAAACCGAGTTGAAAATCTGCAATGCTGAAGGCAAAAGTAAAGAAAGGAAAGCGACCAAAATAATTGGTATTAGGGATGGCAACGGGGCTGGTCAGGTCGGGTTTGGCTTCCCCCGACCCCGTCTGGATACCCGAATGAATCGGGCCGGGACGGGTTCGAGGCGGGGAAAGGAAAATCCCCGACACTACCCCAAAATATTTTTTTTTTTAGTTTAGAATACATGCACGCGAAAGATTTGCCAAAGAAGGCACATGTATAAGAAAATTATTTAGGCCGTACACAAGACAATGCCCATTACCTCAAGAAATGTGTGTCACAAGTATCAACTTTTATAATAAATTGGCCTCATTTTACTTTTCTATACTTCCAATGTGGGATGCCTTTCCATGTTGATGTAAAGGCAAATGGAATCCCACATTGAAAGTTAAGTAAAACAAAATAAGAATATTGTGTATAAAAATGGGCCAATCAACTTAAAATGTGTAAGGAAATTATTTAGGTCATGCATAAAACACGTCCATTAGCCCAATACACATTTGTCACAAGCATCAACTTTTATAATAAGTTAGCCTTATTTTACTTTTTTATGGATCCGATGTGGGATGCCTTCCCATTTTGATGTAGTGTAAAGGCAAATGGAATCCCACATCGAAAGTGAAGTAAAATGAAGCTAGGATATAATGTGTATAAAAAAGTGTCAATTGACTCTTAAAATAATAATAATGCTTGAGACCTAATAAATAAATAATAATTAAGCAATTTTCATACAAATAATAATTTATTGAGACCTAATAAATAAATAATAATTAAGTAATTTTCATACAAATAATAATTTATTGAGACCTAATGATGTTATAAAAAGTTTTTTTTTAAAAAAAAATGAAAAAAATCGTGTTTCGGGGCGGGGTCGGGGCAGGGGAACCAAAACCCGTCCCCGCCCCGTTAGCGATTCGGGGCACAACTTTGTGCCCCGTCCCCGTCCCGTTTCCAATAGGGGCGGGTCCCCATCGGGTTCGGGTTTTTGTGTTAAATTTGTCATCCCTAATTGGTATTGTTTGATTCCTTTAATTAATTCTCTTTATAATTTCACTTATCACTTATTTGACCATTGTTTATTTATAATCACAAATTTTAAACTTCTATTAAATTTACACAACTCATTTCACTTAATTATAATTTTTCATTATAAATCAATCTCAATAATATTGGTCTGGCTATAAAAACAGATCGGGCTCTGAATTTGAAACCCGACCACCAATTACAATACACGTGGCCCCCTGTAATTAGTGGTCAGGCTGCAAATTTAGAACCCGATCTGTTTCTATTGAAAATTTACAATAATGTTTGATCATCTTCATCAAAATACATTATAATCCCACATTATCACTGATTTGACTACTGATTTAACTACTAATCCTTTATAACCACAAATTTTAAACTTCTATTAAATTTACACCACTCATTTCACCTATTTATTATTTCTTTTTATAAATCAACTACCATAAATTTAATCAAACATGCACATGTTTTTTATTTTCTTTTAATTTTTTTTTACAATCACTTCTTATTTATTTCTATCAATTTTTCCTCAATTTTCTTCCTCATGTCATGTGTAAAGTCTAAAAACAATCCTCGCCTTCTCCACTACTATTTTATCATTATTTTTGAATTTATATCTATCTCTCATCCTTTTCACTTTTCCCTCTCTTTTTTCCTATACATCTTTTAAGTCCTCTTCAATTAAAATAATGAGAGATTTTCAGAAACGGCGAAAAGTAACTATACATTGTCGAAAACGGTAAAAAAAATTATAAGTCCGTATATAGCAATATTCTACCATTACAATGACACATATACCCTCGGTTTCCCTTGTTTATATTTAAGGTAAGTGGCTTGTCATATAAAAGTGATTAGACTTGACATGGAAACTTTGAAAAACGTGAAACTTCCAACATAAGTGTGCTTGTGTGAAATTCGTACTACACCTCTTGTAAAGCAAACCCATGCACTTGAAGATGGAAGGAAGCATTTGGGTTGTGGTTTGGAGGATTCCCGGACATGAGCTTTTGAGACTAGAAACACCATTCAATCTGCTCCACACTTCAATGCCATTGCACCTCGATTACAAGCTAGCCGAATCTACTCACAATGCTAGATCCGCGATTGCTCAGGTGACGTCTCCCAATCCTCCCATTTTTCATTCGACCTCCATGTTAATCTACATTCATCTTCCCACCATGTGCTTTGTAGATCATTAGTCTGACATTATTTTAAACTAAGGTATATGAGAACTAAAGTAGGTGGTTAGAAAATGTTAAGCCCTTTAAATGTATAAAGCAGTTGACGGATAGGGCAATGATCGTTATGCTAACCTCACCGACTAGTTAATGTGTGCATAACTCTAATTTTTATTAAATGTAGTCAATTTAGACTTCTACAAACCCCTTGACATAGAGTCTGGAGTAGATGGTTTGATGCCACCCCAATTTTGAGATTCTAACATAAGATTATACGTTGTTGCAATATTGAATGTATATAGACTCCAGACCATAGTGTACGGAGAACGCGGATACTTCAATTTCAAGGTTATGTGAAACTGTCTAGACTATAGAGAAAAAAGTCTAGATAACATTGTATGATACTGCATTAATAATGAATGAATCATCATTATCCATATTCTAGACCATAACGTACGTCGTACACGAATGATGACTGCCATTTCAATACTGTGAAATTATCTGAACTCCATCTGATAAAGTCTAGAGTTAATTGTAAGTTGCAACCTCATTAATGTTTGTGTTGTTCTCCATTATTGAAGTGATGAACGACCACTGCAGGTTCATTGAAACCCATTTCGGGCAGTTTTCGAAGAGTGGCAATAGATGGGGTTGGGAAAGACTACGCATCATTTCTCTTCTTGTGCTGGTCGATATCACATATAGCTCACTCCTTTCCGCCGTAAAGAAAAAGCTTAACTTTGACAGTTCTGATGAGATTCAGCTGAAATTCTTGGTCCATGTCTACAATCTACCCTCAACAGCTTAAGGATTGATAGTTGGGTTATCTTGCCATTGCGCCAGTCCTTCTTGTTTACAATGTACTTGACTTCTTCCATTCTGCAATTAATCCAAGTCACAGTTAAAACAATTGCATAAGTTCAAAAAATATAGACAAGAATTCGCATCACACTTGTTGAGATTTGCACAAGAAATTGAACATGTTGGTGCATATGGACCCCATTTTAGTATGTTTATCTCAAATCAAGAAAGTTTCTACAGAGCTGGGATTCGAAAGGCCAGTACTAACATATTTTATGTTCACACATATGAGCACATATCACTGATTTTGCACTTTGGATTGCATAGCAAACGGCTAATTCTTCGCTATGTTAAGA
Source organism: Nyctanthes arbor-tristis (assembly GCA_963692815.1). Lineage (NCBI taxonomy): Eukaryota > Viridiplantae > Streptophyta > Magnoliopsida > Lamiales > Oleaceae > Nyctanthes > Nyctanthes arbor-tristis. The sequence continues at coordinate 9,074 of CAVNYN010287490.1, read as the reverse complement.
AGCACTGCTTAGTTATTAGCAAAAGAAAGGCGCAAAGAAGAAAAAAGAGAGCAATAGGGTAGGGAGATTGTTCCCAACGATCTCCTACTAAGTTGGCATGCAATAACCAAGGCTATGGCTACTACACTCACCACTTAATCCACAGACAGATTTAGTCTAGAAAAGGCATGTCCAAGTTCTGAGAAATGCCATTTGCAACTCTTAGCATTCAAGCACATTCTATGTATGTAAGAGCAAGTGCATTAGAAGTGATGAAGCGCAATCTTAGTATCATTGTTAGTTCACAGCTCAAAATCATAGCCACATTGGGTATGCTGCTAAAAGTGTTAAAAGAATCCTTTTAATAAGAAGTTGACTTTATTGTTGGAGTTAACAACCATTCTTAACAATTGAGATGTCATTTTTTTTTTTTGGCTTTCTAATTAATTTATGTTATTAATTGTTGACTTTAGAATTGTAAGGAAAGAAAAAAAAATTAAAATTAACCAATAGCTTTTTTATGAAATTTAATTTAGCCACATTTAGTGTTTTCTCAAAAAAAAAAAAAAAAATTAAAATTAGCACCTCTAGTGTATTACATGTCATTAAGTGAGTTAAATTCAACAACTCCATTGTGGATGCTATGATAGAGAAAAATATAAACTGAAGGCACGTAAAAGTACTTAATCTTTACGTGATGATATAAGGACAGTGGCATAGTTATCACTCAATATATGTACAAAGATATATTTTTCATTAGGACACTTGAATTGGATTTACACATGTGAAGCCAAAATCATTGTACAGTAAACCGCTCTTCAATGTAAGAAACAATCAAATGCATCCTTGAGGCTTCAATCAAAATGCAAATCAAGAAAATCAAACAAAGCTACCAATCATCAACTTATTAGACTGTTATATATCAATGTTCCACGTGAAAATAACATAGGGCCTTAGCCAAGGTTTGAATTAAAGAAAATATACTTTCAAAATCTATTTTTTCTCTCCTGAAGGAACGAAAACCCTTGTTTAATCATCAAGAAAGGGGCGTCCAACTATGCATTAATCATAATTTCCTAATATCATAACCATTATACCATATTTAGATTGAGTATAATGGTGGAGCCACCTTAAAAGATGACCATTTTCTATAATATGTCCCCAGTCCCCCAGGCCCCACTTCCTAATCTATGTAGTAATTTCTAAACAGATTCTTCACCATTGATAAACACCCAAATTACTCAGCTATTAGATTAAATTTCTTGAGATTCATTACTTTATTTTGGCTATAGATTCCTCTCATTGCAAGCCACCCCTGGCCACAAAACCAGCACCATGCTTTTCACCAAAAGTTCCCTACAAATTCTTGCAATGTCTTCTACCAGCATGAGTTGTCCTAAGGTTTACATGCAGCAGCAGAAGCTGACGAAAATGGAAGAGGAGGTAATCAACACAGAAGCAATTATAAACTAATCTTAGGAAATCAAACTTCAATTAACTAAATCCAGGAGTCCATAGTGCTCTAGCAAGGTCTTAGACCAGTCTGTAAAAATTCTCTTTAGACCCATTTGTCTGGTGACTTTAAATATATATCATTCTTCCATGATGAAAAGTTAAATATTTAGCTATGTTCATAATGAGAAATAAATACTTTAACAATGGACACATTACATTGGATTCTATTTTGATGTAATTAAGTTACAAAATATAATTAATTTGATAATAGATACATATTTATTTGATTGTTTTTGAATGCGAAATTTAGATTACATGTCTCAAATTATGACGATATATAGAATGATTGCTATTAACAAATCACACAAAAATTAATGTGCAACAACTCATATATTGTACCAAATTTTTACAAAATACAGAAGTGTCATAGATAGGACCTTCATTATTTTCACCAAAAACCGTTCTCCGATAGTTTTAAACTTTCCTTTATTTTACCCCTACATATACATATAATAGTCAATTTGTTTCATAGTGCACCACCTAAAAATCTCTCTGTCTCTCTTCGAGAGAGACCCAAAAGTTAAAAAAACCTCAATTACCTGCACAAAGGGTTAGAAGAAAATAGACTGATGCAAGTGCTATAGTAAAGGTCAAAGAAAAATTGTGAAAATCTGACTAAACCATAGCAAAGTCTTTCAAGAAACCCCAAATGAAAAATTGTGCATAAAGAAAAGGGGAAACCAATGATGTCTATTGTGTTAATATGTGCCAAGTGAAAGATTATTTTCTATTGGGCATTCCCAATTTATGCAATTAATCAAGTTTTGGTCTTAAGAAAGTGCATCTTTTGATGACTTTGGTAGTGGAAGGATGGATGTTCAAACTTCAATCAGTATAGAATTAGAAAAAGAATTAGTGGGCTGCAGAGGTAATATTAGAAATATATATGACAACAGCTATACAAGTAAGTGTTGGAAATTTTGGTGTTGAAGTGAAATCGTCGGTTATTGTTCTTGTAAGTTGGCAACAATTGGGGAATTGTTGTGGCTTGGCCAGTGTGAAGAACTTTCTTAGGCAGCAGAGTGCAGCATAGATTAAAATAACAGGGTTGTTGAATAAAGCTACTAAATATAGTTCAAACAAAATATGTTTCTTTGTACAGCTTTACAAACCATCTCTCAATATTTTGTCGTTTCTGGTATTAATTAATTATCTACTAACAAATAACTGTGCATTATAATTGGCTGAAAAAATTAGACAGAAACAGAACAAATCTAATACGTGGTAACAGAAGAATCATGATAGCATAGTCAGAAATTAACCTGGGCTGGTCTGGAGCAAAATCCTCTCGCTTGAATAAGTCAAACAGCCACCATCTGCTGCAGTAAACTTCTTGTGCTTCAAATGTGAGGCAATGCGTTCCACCAGAAGACATTCAAATAGTTCCCCTAAATCCTTTGCACGTATCAACAAATAGATCCACAAAAATGAAGAAAGTTAAATAATCAAAGAAAAAATGAGAAGCAATAACATACCCTGATACTTAGAATTTCCAATATCTGGAGATGGAGTTTGTAAGGCTATGGAACAATACCGATCAAAGGCAGTCATATTATATGTTACCACATGACCCAGCATTTCCACGGGTTTACTACCATCAGTGATCAAATTATGAGAAGTTTATATATCGTACGAAAGGAAAATCTGCAATCTTTAACATCATTAATGAAGTTTCAAAACTATCATCCTCACAATTATCCTGCTTCGTTTGTTTTTTAAAGGCACTGAAGAAGAAAAAGAGTAGAACTGATGTGTGTGCTTTTTGAAATATCTTTCTTTATTTCCTTTTGCAATATATCTTACATTCCAAAAAACACTCAAGAAATGAGACAAAGAAGAATAGAAATAAGATGCAACAAAGTATAATGAGAGTTGCTGATTTCGCACTAATTTTTGCTACATATTGAAACAGATGCAAACAATAATATCATCCGGAAAAATATGTTGGAGCCTTCTGCCTCTATTAGCAAACCAACCTACTGCCTTTTTTACCTCTCTCACTACATGTTTAATAATACTTATTTGATAGCTCTACACAAACATGTTAATACTATTGAATACTCCAAATTAGGCCCTCATTGCACTGGTGAATCAATCAATTGATGAGCAACTTTAGAATCAGATTAGTGTCAATTTTAGTTTGATGAATCCTTTTTGTATACATATTTTAATTTCCACTAAAATAGCCTTTAGTTCAGCCTCTACCCCTATTTTATCACTGAAAGCAAATAATACATCACCCTTATATTTCCTTACATCACCTCCAACCGGCAATCTTTCTACACCACGCCCCGTCCCTTTTTGAGCAAAATCCCGTGGTCAGGAAAGTAGCAAAATATTTTGCCCGATTCTCGCACAAACAAAATTGAAACCAAACATATAAGAAAATTCCTTATGGGTGTAGGAAAATAATATCAAAATGGCAAAATTGCAACGCCTAAATACCCTAAAATATTATTAATAAAAAACTGGAAATTAACAGAAAATAAAAGGACAAAACTGAAATATTATTCTTGTACCGTATACAGTTCCTATAGCGCCCAAATCAGGCTCCTTGACTTCAAATCAACAGTTCGACGGTCATCCTATGAGTCAGTCTTGAGCTTTCTTCAAGACCCATCGCTTGAACTTAACTGTGAACGACGTATGCCTGCGGTAATGGAGTCTTCTTCTCCGTTTGATAATGACTTTATGTGCGACGGAAAAACCTACTAATCGACAAGAGGAGGAGATGGGTTGCATCTTTTGAGGGTTGTTGGGTTTCTTTGTACAAGGAGTGGTTTCTGGCAATTCCCAAACTGCGAAGATGAACGTTTTGGTACAGGGGAAATAGATTCATTCAATGCTGGTTAGAATAAGACAGGGGTATTCTCGGGTATCAATGTCTAAAATCAGGGGTATTTTCGTCTGTTCACAAGTAATTTCTTGCTACAGTTGTACTTTGTTGAAAAAAACGACGTTTTTGATAGGGGTGTGCAAAAAAACCGGGACCGGGTGAACCGAACCGAAACCGGACCGAACGGGCCGGTCCCGGTCCGGGCTTTGTGCCAAAAAAGACCGGTCCGGTCTGGTCCGGTCCCAGACCGGTCCGGTCCGGTCCCGGTTTTTTTTTGAAAACCCGGGAAACCCGGTCAAAGTCTGGTTGACTTTTTTTTTTTTTAAATATATAAATTGAAACCCGATTTTCACTTTTCATAATAGTCAAGAGGCAAGAATCAAAATTATTTCCTTTACATAGTCACTTGCACAAAAGGCCCATCTTATTTATAAGTCCCAATTATTTAACATTTTACTAAACTTTCAATGTGGGACAATCATTTAAA
>CAVNYN010287489.1:4009-18739 GCA_963692815.1 Nyctanthes arbor-tristis | reverse complement strand
TAGGTAGACAAAATATATTCTATTTTGCATTATTGTACAAGAAAAGTATATTGTCTTTTAACTTAAGAAAGTATGGTTGTAATGTACCTAGAAATCAGTAACTTATCTTGTATAAGTAAGGCCATTCCACTATAAAACTCAGATCAGAAATTTTCCTCAAAAAATTCAAACTTTCACTTCCTTTTTCCCCCTTTTTTCTGCTTTTCGCAACAGCAGATTTTCATCAGAATTTTCATTATAGTTGCTGCTGAGATTTTTACGTGATTGTTGGTGAAACTTGCTGTTTGTTACAGCAAAAGTCAGGGACAAAAACTAACAAAAGTGAAACTGATAACGGAAGTTTAATATAAAATTATTAGATTGGACACAAAATTTGACTGATTCATGGCGAGTTCTTCAAAAATTACTTGTACATGAATCAGCTCTCATTAATTAGTATATTGATTTATAATTCTATCACCCAACCATATTTTGTCTGATTATATATTCACCTGTAACAACCACGAACTTTCACTATATACATGTACAGGAGGAGATTTCCTCTTATAATATATATATATAAGAAAAAGGTGACTTTTTCCGCTCATTTTCTGGATTTGTAAAATTTTTTGTTCTGTAAGATTTCTGGCACTTTAAAATTTCTGATAACATCATTTAATTCTTTTTTTTTTTTGTATTTTTTATCTTTTTTTAAATTGTTATGCTAGTTTATTAAATGATATTCATTTTTCCCTTTATTAACCCATACACAATCATCAAATAACTGTAGTTTTTTTAGTCAACTATTTTGAATTAGAGATCTGTCACTTATCAAATCGAACACGAAATCTATATGTATAATAAAAGAAATTTGGCTTTTCCTGCTGATTTTCTGGCTCTGTAAAATTTCTGACTCTGTAAGATTTCTGGTAACATCATTTAATTCCTTTTTTTTTTGTATTTTTTTATCTTTTTTTATTTTTTTAGAAATTGTTACACTAATTTATTAAATGATATTCATTTTTCCCTTTATTAACTCATACCCAATCATCAATTCACGGTAATTTCTTTAGCCAACTATTTTGAATTAGAGATCTGTCACTTATCATATCGAACACGAAACTAATTGAGAGTTCTTTTTCAAAAAAAAGTAAATAGTAATCTTTATAATTCGAAAACTCATGCATAGTACGTCTCTAAACAAATAAATTTCTAAAAATTTGTAACTTTATTGTAAACTTTAATTTTTAATGATTTTTGAAGAAATTTTAATATGGTTATCGTAGTGCAATAATTAATTTAAATTGAAACTTTTTGATAATTTCCTATGGAATAAAAATTTCAATTTGTTGTTTTAAATATGATCTTACTATATCTGGAGTTGGATTATTTCTTTGAGAGATAGACCGAATATTGATACAATTGCACTGTAATAGTTGTACAATAATTGTCAAACAGTTTACTTTTATTGAATCACTTCAATTACTTTTTATCTATATATGCATAATTAACTGGTGCTATAATTCAAATAAGTGCTACATTAGTTATGTCTCTCACATTCTAGACAAGGTCTTGGGTTGGAACACATCTGCCCCTCCTCTCCCCTCTCCCATACCTACTGTATCACAAAAAAGAATTAACTGGTGCAAAACGTGTTATCGACGAATAAATTCAAATATAATAGAATAATTATCAAAACTTATGTCTCACAATACTAACATGACTCAACTAGCTGTATTAATAGTTTATAAGATATTTTTGTATTAAAATTCAATGACATTTGTTATTAGAGAAATTATACAGAGACATATTTATCTGATATGAATAACTGATATCGGTTTCCCTCCCTTACCCTATATTCAATTTATAAATTAAAAAAAAAAAGAAAAAAGGAAAGAATTAACTTGTACAAAAAGTATTACCAGCAAATAAATCAAAATATGACAGAGTGGTTATAAAAATATGTCTCATAATGCTAATATATGACTCAACTAACTGTATTAATAATTTATTAAATTTTTGTATAAAAATTCATTGACATTTGCTATTAGAGTAATTCTAGGTAGACATGTGTATCTGATATGAATAACTGATATTTGTCAGTTGGCAAATATGAATTGGTTGTTTATATGTAATTGGTGAATTTGAAGGCTCACAGTCATCCAATATATGATTGACAACTAAATATGTCAGATAAATATGTCTCTCGAGAATTATTGTGATTATTATTACTTTTAGATCCCGTACAACACACGGGCGAGAATTCTAATAATAATATAAAATAATACATGTTGTGCTCCAGTTGCAATATTCTTCTTGCAGGTTAAATCATATATATCTTTGTCTGAGAACATTTCAAAATTTGGGATAAAAAATCTAAATTTTGTAATTTTTTTACATGGGTTATCTCATGTATCTTAGAGCTTGTTCTAGAGAACCTACTAAAAATTGACTTTTTTGAGAGAATATGTGACTAGATATTGTAAAAAAAAAGATTATTGAAAAATAAAAAATTTTATTTTATTTTATAGTGTATATCTGATTTTAAGTTTGATTTGTTGAATAAGTGAACATTTCCACATATTTATGCACATCTATCCATCTATTGTAATTCCAATTCAACTAGTTAATTTCTAGCTAGTTGAACAAGTTAAGGCTAACGTAATTAGCAGTAAAATACTTTATGTTTAAAAAAAAAAAAGATAGTACGATATTTTTTTAGAGGTTTTAATTTAATTTTAGTATATTGATATATTTTACTTGTAATCCTCCTCAATAATTCAATCACCAAATCATATTTTGTCCGATGTATATATATATATATATATATATATATTATATATGTAACAACCATGAGATTGTCATACCTTGATTTTCCCCCTTCTCCTCCTATATATACCTTAATTTTCCCCTTTACGTTTGGAATGGTGCCAGACAAAATGTAAACACTACAAGAAATGTCAGCTACTTCGACGAAAATTTCCGACGACTCTGAAATTCGAAGCTGTAGCAACGATAACCAGTTGCCGCAGTAGGGTTACCCTTGTAGCGGTGACAAATTGATGTTGCCGCTATACATCGCACCTACAGCGGCGACATTAAGTTCTACCTACAGCGGCGATAAGTTCCACTTGTATCAATATTAATTTTACCACACCTAATTTTCTACCCTTTGAACAAACCACAAAGAGTTACAAGAAAACTCTTCAAGGTGCTAGACTCACTAATTTTTTCCTTAACTCGCTTGTACCACTTGTGCATAAAAGAAGAAGAAAACATCTCTATTTATAGGCTTCGTTTCCTTGAAAGACAAGACAATCCTTCTATGATTTGGATTTTTTTTCCTCCCAGGATTCTTCTTCTTTTCCCTTTCCTTTTCTTTTCCAACTTTAGATTGTTTTTGACAACAAACCCAACAAATAAGACTAATTTAATATTACTAATTAGTAATTACTAGACACTATTTAATGTTCAATGAAAATTCACTTGTGCTTATAACTATGGTACTAGTATACACATATCGATTAAGTATAATACAAAGCAAGGGCAAATTAGGTTTTGAAAAAAAATGTGGCTAAATTTGTAAATAAAAAAATTCTTAATTGACCTTTTATATATATATCAAAGAGTCGTCGTTCTCTGTCAAAATTATGTGTTAAATTAGTGGGTAAATGTAGAAACTATATGGTGTTTGTGTGTGCACACACCGATCTAACGTGCAATCTATTATACTATCTTAAGCTGTTGAGCATATGCGGGCCTCACAACCCTGTTTTCCAGCCCAAAGTATTCACTTTTTGGCCTTCCTTTTTTTTTTTTTTTTTGGGAGGGGGAGGCTTTGTTTACAAGTGTCCAGTCAGTATTTTTGTTTGACCAGCGGTCATTTCTTCTTTAGAATACAAACATGGGAATTTTCTAAGAAACATAAGTAGTTTCTTACAGAGTTCAAGAATTAATGAGATGTTGATATATAATATGTGTTAAGTGAGGTGTTAGTGTGTAATTAAAGACTAAGTTTCATAACTGGACCGTACAAACCAGTGCATTCTTTTCGGAATCCGCAATGCATCATGATTCATTTCACGCGGCTGTGTGTGTCTCTCCCTAAACTAGAAATTCGTCTCTCTCATCTCAACCCCAGAATCATTAAAGCGTCTCTCTCTCTCTCTCTCTCTCTCTCTCTCTCTCTCTCTCTCTCTCTCTCTCCAGCAACCCCAAATGTCGATCTCTCTTACCATCACTCTAATAACTCCTTGCCTTCTCTCTCCATTACTTGGTATAAGTCTATGGTGTGGTTTCTAATGGCAGCTCTTGGTGGTTGATTCGGAGAGAGTGGTGCGATTTCAATTGTGATTTATTGGGATTTCATAGAAGATGAAAATAGAGGGAGTTTTTTCGTGTCCCAGTTTTAGGTAGGAATGTATAGATGAAGATGAATTTCATGAGAATTTCGGGTGGGTTTCAGCAGATTTTTTTTTTTTTTTAAAATATATCCCATTTCAAGTCCAGTTCAATATGATTCTGATGTTCTTTTCAATTCTCGATTCTTCCTCCCTTGTGGAAAATTACCCAGATGTGGGATTAATTAATTTTCATTCTGAATCTGGGAATTGGAATGTGAACCTGCAATTTTACTAGCAAGGTTTATGAGTTTGATTTTGTTTAAAATTGTTGTACTCGAATTTTTTAAGTTGAATGGGTTGTTTGAAATATGAAATATTGAAATTAGTTGAATTTATGTATAACCGCAGGATAGAAGAGGTTTTGTCGCTGCAGCCTGATTTTGGTTTTGATTGACTAATATATGCTTACAAACTTCTGAATTTTATTACACTTCTCAATCTTGGGTATTTTTATTCTCTTGTTGTAGCTGCCATAAAAGATTATTTCACTGTGCTTGTGTGTAGTACCAAATCTATTGTGTAAGTTTTTCCTTCCTAAATGAGTTAACAAGACAGTTGCAGTGAACTCATTTCATTTGTCACTAAAACTGTAAAATCTAGACCACATTCATATTTGTCTTAGATAGTGTAACCTATCTAAAAGCAAATATTTGTTTCATTTTCTCTTACTAGATATGCTTCCTATTGTCCAGGTAAACATTTAAATCACTGATCCCTCTTTCCTTTTCAATTTTAAATTGTATTATCTTTTCTTAGATGATAAATTATTGGGAGTTGCTTTGGGATTAGAATTTGCCTAATTTGGTCTTTTAATCTCTGTTTTGGTCTTCTTTGTATAGTGTAATTTCAGTTTCTACCTACCAAGCTTCTCAGTGCTACGATGCTTCCTAATCTTTGTTTGTGGATCTATTTTGTACAAGTGAATGTATCAAAAATGAGTTGGGGTTCTGGTTACTTACAGATCAATTCTGTTATTGCAATGATCTGAGATCCAATTGCATGATTTTTTTTATTTTTTTTGGGAAGGTTAGGGTAGAGGCTTTAAACAGAAAGAAGAAGAGAATAGACAACTCAACTTAGGATGTAAGAAGTTGCACAAGGGTAAGGACTTGAAGCCGAATGTGGTATATTTTCAAAGCTTAATTCATTTTCTCTGCCTATTTTATTCAAGAAAATTACTTTAAATTGTTATCATATATTCTTTCTTATCAGACTTTCCTGGTTGTATTTCGCAAATTGTTCCCAACCTTTAGGTTAAGAACCGATTTTGTCCCCAACCTTTTTTAAGACACACCACAGCCCCTAACCTTTCAAAAATGCACACAAATCGTTCCTATTGTCACTATTTTGCCAAATTTTTATAAAAAAGACGATTATACCCCCGATAAATATTTTAAATTTTTTTTTTAAAAATTTAAATTTTGCTGCCGGAAATGGTAGCCAAATGGCTGCCATTTCTGGCAGAAATGGGGGGTGAATACCCCCCCATTTTGCTGCTAGAAATGGCAAGTTCATTCCGGCGGCTACTGCCGGCGGCAAGAGAGAGTGGGTTTTTTTAGTTTTTTATTATTTTCAAACTTTTTTAAAAAAAAGTTTAAAATATTTATAGGGGGTATAATCGTCTTTTTTATAAAAATTTGTGACTGGAGTTCAGAGTGTGCTCTTCCGATCTGGGACGATTTGTGTGTATTTTTGAAAGGTTGGGGACTGTGGTGTATTTTAAAAAAAGTTGGGGACGAAACCAGTTCTTAACCTGAAGGTTGGGGACGATTTGCGAAATTAACCCTTTGCTTAAGGATCAAGAATAAGAAAATAAGGGGACGGGAAATGACTCAGCGTAGCATGTAAGATTTTTATTTTTTATTTTTTTTCTCTACTCATCTATGATCCAGTTTCTTTGTGATTTCTTTTAATAAAATTGAAATTCACGGAGCTCATTTTTTCCAAGATTGGATTTCTTTCTTTTGCTGGAATTTCTTTTATGTTTGAATGGAAGCCTTGGATTTCTTTCCTTTGCTTGAATTCCTTTTATTATTTTTTGAATGATGATTATCTGAAATGGGTTCCACTTGGAGCCCATTTTGAGTTGTAGAATTTAGTTTTTATTCTACTTACGCATAGATAGTGGAGAGTTAATTATTGATTAATATAGATTGTGTGAATAAATCTGGCTTAACCCTAGAATGTTCTCGATTAAGTCATCTAAAACTTATTTTACTGAGCTAGATGTTGGTATCGAAAATAAGGAAGGCACCAGTTGTATCTCTTGGGACTGTGATTACGAGCTGAGGAATGAAAAGGTGACCAAACCCAACGTCAAGTCAAGTTCGGGTAGGCTACTATTGCTAAAAAGGGTGGATTTATCTGTTATCAATCTGAATTCCGAAGTGTTTGGGAAATTCGTTGTTGTCATTTTCAATTTTTGCAGTTAGTTGAAGTCTAATGATTTTTGCTTCATGTTAATATTCTGGTTGTGAATAGTCAATTTCATGTATACTCTTCTCACTTTCAGATTCAACAAGTACATTATGGAAAATTTAGCTTTCAATTTCATGTATATTACATTACATTTGCTGGTTGGTTGGTGATCAACTTCCTTTACTTATATTATTATGTCACTTTCTTTAGTTTTTTAGCAATTTGAAAATGGAAACATGGAAAACTTATATGAATGAGATAAATAGATAGTTGCATGGTTGGCAATTGGCAATTTTAAAAGTTTATTTTTTTCTGCAGCAAAAAATTCGATGTGCTTTAATTAGTAAACTCGACATAGTTTGGACTAACTTTCTTATTCCAGACAATTACACTTCCATTTTTTCTTTCTATATGGTTTAGCTTATAAATGAAAAATAGACAAATGGATTTAAAATAGATGAATATGCAACAATACGTTCTATAAACTTTGCTCCTGTTGTGCTCCATGAAAAAAAATAAAAATAAATATTAACGGGTCTAGGAAAGAAAATATCTGTGAGACAGAATTTGTCAATTAAAATCCATGCCTTGGGCATTTAGAATTTAAGTTCTATTGTAATGCTACTACAATTGCTACTTAGGCAATAGACGAATCTGCAATAATAAGTTCGTTCTAATATGAATATAATGAAAAGTTGAAAGAATTGACTGCCCCACGGCTGAAGAACTACCTTACTGCAAGTGGCCTTCTTTTGTCTGGGAAGAAGGAAGCAGATTTAATCAATAGGACAATAAATCACTTTGGTATGTCATGCATTATCATGTTTTTGGACAACTTTGTATAGAGTTTGTTAGAGATTATATCCAAAATGAAGTTTGAGTTCTCTTTTGATATGTTTACGTAACTTATCTTAATGTCATTCGAAACTGATTGAATCTTAAAAGTTACTACAATGAATAATTCTATTTAAATATATTTGCTATTAATATTTTCATGCATACCTCATATGTATTTTTGTTTTTAATTTTTTGGTTACTTTTTCAATTATTTTGCTTAGTTTTTTTCGGAACGTGCTTTTTCCTATAGAGCCATATGAGGCTCCATTAAAAAGCCCGGAAACCAAAACCGATTTTTTACACATGGAGAGTAGTGTATTGCAATCTCTAAGGCAACAAGTCCAGAAGATTCTTATTTGTGACATAGACGGCGAGCCAACAAAACTCACAACTACTGTTGCCTACAAAGAAGTATTTCAAAATTTGTATTGATAAATATAGTTTGTTGTCATGCTATTTTTTCTCCTCTACAATAGAATATTATTCTATTTTTTTCTTACACAGTACTCGCATCCCGTACATCATATGGGTAGAAAAAAATAGTAGAAAAGTTGTAGAAGTATGAAACTTTTACATAAAACTCCACTCTTTTGAAAAGTAAAATGGAGGGAATGTCCTTAGTTGGATTAGGTAGACAAAATCTATTCTATTTCGCATTATTCTACAAGAAAAGAGTATTGTTTTTTGACTTAAGAAAGTATAGTTTAATGTACCTAGAAATCAGCAACTTATCTTGTATAAATAAGGCCATTCCATTGTAAAAATCAGATCAAAAATTTTCCTCAAAAATTCAAACTTTCACTTCTTTCCTGATTTGTTTTTCTGCTCTTTGCAACAGCACATTTTCATCTGCATTTTCATTATAGTTGCTGCTAAGATTTTTATCTGATTGTTGTTGAACTTGTTGTTTGTTACAGCAAAAGTCAGAGACAAAAACTAACATTTAGTATCAGAGCTTCACTGATCTTAAAGGCCTGCGAGAAAGAAGAAAATGGCAAGAACCGGTTTGTCTTCACTTCCAACTCCTATGGTGTTTGGGGTGAAAATTATGAGTTCTGATCCGTCAAAATGAAGGCTTTCTTGATGGTAACGGTGCGAGCCGCCAGCATCCGATGCAACCCTTATAGTAAACCAATTGAAGCAGCTTAAAGATCAGTCCATTAAAAATATGAAGGCTCTCTTGTTTCTTCATTCAACTGTATCAAAAACCATTTTTCCCCAAATAGTGGCTGTGACTTCAGCAAAAGAAGCTTGGGAAAAACTTCAAGAAGTGTTTAAAGGTTCAGAGAATGTGAGGGTTGTAAGATTGCAAGCATTGAGCAAAGAGTTTGAAAATCTGAGGATGAAGGAAGCTGAAATAGTTAAAGATTACACTTCAAGGGTGGTCAATGTTGTAAATCAGCTAAAGTTGAATGGGAAAGAAGTACCAGAGAAGAAAGCAGTCCAAAAGATGCTGATTACTCTACCTGAGAAGTATGATGTTGTTACAATAGCCATAGAGCACACAAAGGATCTGTCAAGCCTCTCATTAACTAAGCTTACAGGTGCTTTGTTGGCCTATGAGGAAAGAGTGGCATCAAGATCTGAAACTTCAAGTGAATGAGCATTTGCTACAAGACATAGGTAGCGAACCTCAAAAAGAAGTGGTGAAAAGAAACACTATGATGAGAAGAAGAAGGAGAAAGGAAATACTTATCCTCTTTGTGGACATCATGGGAAGAACAACCATCCGGAAAAAAATTATTGGAAAACAAAGCAATGCAGGTTCTGTAAGAAGTATGACCATATAGAGAAAAATTGAAGGGCCAAAAACCAACACCAAAATCAACAAGGAAATTAGAACCAACAAGCTGCACTTGCACATGAGAATGATGGAAATCTTTTATTTGTTGCAGTCAATGGGGCTGATATGAATGACAAGCAAGCCTGGTTTGTAGACAATGGCTGTACAAATCATATAACCAACATGGAGTAGATTTTTTGCCATCTAAACACTAATGTCAAAGCTTCTATAAAGATAGGAAATGGAGAAGCTCTTCCAGCCAAAGGGATTGGTACCGTTCCTGTCCAAATTAAGAAAGTTACAAAATACATTGAGATTGTTATATTAGTACCTGAATTGAGCTTTAATTTGTTAAGTGTTGGTCAAATTCTTGAGAAGAATTATGCTGTGAACTTTAGAAATTATATGTACAAAATATATGATCCATATGATGTTGAAATTGCTTGTATACCTACGAAGAATGAAAGCTTTAGCATTTAATGGAATAGTTGGCTTGCAAATGTCTCAAAGGCTGATATTGATGAATCTAGTCTGTGGCATAAAAGATATGGACATTTTAATTACAAGTCTCTGTCCTATGTGAATTTGCATGATTTGGTAAGGGATTTGCCTAAGATCACAAAACTAGAAGGGGTGTGTGAGAGTTGTAGCTTGGGTAAGATGCATAGGAAGTCATTTCCTACTGATAGTGCATGGAGAGCAACTGAGTAATTGGAGCTTGCGTATGCAGACTTCTGTGGTCCTATGAAAACTCCTTCCTTGAGTCAGAATTTATATTTTTTGTTGTTCATTGATAATTATACCAGAACGCGTTAGGTGTATTTTATGAGGAACAAGTATGATGTGTTCAATATATTCAAGAAGTTTAAGAATCTAGTGGAGGCACAATCTGGTTGCAAAATTTAGACTATAAGATCAGATAATGGCAAAGAGTATACTTTAGCAAATTTTAATAAGTTTTCTAAGGAGTATGGAGTTCATCACCAGCTTACTGTTCCGTACACTCCACAGCAAAATGGAGTGGCAGAGAAAAACAAATCAGTCATGGAGATGGCCAGATATATGCTAGCTGAGAAGGGATTACCAAAGAAATTTTGGGCTGAAGCAGTGTATACATCAGTTTATTTGCAAAATAGACTCTCAACAAAGGCTGTGAAAGGCAAGACACATGTGCTGTGAAGCATGGTATGGATTGAAACCTATGGCCAAAAATCTGAAAGTTTTTGGTTCTTTATGTTATATTCATGTTCCAGATCAAAAGAGAAGCAAGCTGGATCACAAGGTTGTGAAAGGGAATTTTTCTTGGCTATAGTTCTCAGTCAAAGTAATATAGAATCCATAACTTGGAAACTGAGAATATTATAGTTTCTAGAGATGTGAAAGTTGATGAGAATGCTAAATCGAATTGGGAGGAATCTAAATCACAGCAACAACCAATAGTTTACTTTACACCAGCAGAAAATCCAGCTCCAATGATAGAAATTCAGCTTTCTATTTAAGAATCTAGTTCATCAAATGGAGGTCCATCTAAATCTTCTTCAAGCTCTAGTCCCCCTCCTAGAAGAACTAAACCCTTGAAATGAAATTTATGAGAGATACTACATGGCAATTGTTGAATCAACCAGCTATCATGAAGCAGCAAAATATCTTGAATGGGTTGATGCAATGGAGGCTGAAATGGAAATGACTCAGAAAAACCAGACTTGGGATTTGGTTCCTAGACCAGATGATAGGAAAGTTATTGGAGTGAAATGGATCTACAAAGCAAAAATGAATCCAAATGGCTCAGTCTACAAGTACAAAGCAAAGTTAGTTGCTAGGGGATTTGGTCCAGAAAGTGGCGTTGGCTACTTTCAGACCTTTGCACCAGTTGCAAGGATGGATACTATCAGATTGTTGATTGCTTTAGCAGCCCAAAATAGGTGGAAAATACATCAATTGAATGTAAAATCAGCATTCCTAAATAGTGAATTGCAGGAGGATGTTTATGTTGAGCAACCTAAAGGTTTTCACTCAAAGCTAAATCCTAATCATGTTTGCAAGCTTTAAAAGGCTTTGTATGGGTTGAAGCAGGCACTTAGAGCTTGGTACAACAAAATTGATGGGTATTTATGTGCTAATGGATTCAGGAGGAGTGAGAATGAACATACTCTATATGTCAAAACTGATGAAGATTCTAATATTTTGATTCTTTCCTTATATGTTGATGATTTGCTCATTACAGGAAGTAGCAAGAAGAAAATTGAATTATTTGCTACTGAATTAAAAAAAAAAGAATTTGAAATGACTAATCTTGGAGAAATGAAGTATTTTCTTGGCATTGGGGTAGAGCAAACTGAAAAGGGGATTTTCATCTCTCAACGCAAATATGACAGTGAAATTTTGAAGAGGTTTAAAATGTTGCATTGCAAACTAGTTGATACTCTAGTTGCTATGCATACAGAGTTGTCCAAAGAAGATGGAGATTAGCCAACTAGTGAAAGGGAATATAGAAGTCTTGTGGAGAGTTAGCTGTATTTAACAGCAACAATGCCTGATTTGATGTTTACAGCTAGTTTGCTCTCTAGATTCATGAGTAAGCCATCTCTTGCTCATTATGGAGCTTTTAAAAAGGTCTTAAGGTATATCAAAGGGACATTAGTCATGACATTTACTTTGAAGGAAGTGTTGTCTCAAATTTGATTGGTTACTCAGACAGTGACTGGGCTGGTTCAGTGGATGATATGAAGAGCACCAGTGGTTACTTATTCACCCTTGGATCAAGTGTATTTTGTTGGAATTCAAAGAAGCAAGAAGTGGTAGCTCAATCCACAACTGAAGCCGAGTATATTGCAGCATCATCAACTATGAATCATGCAATCTGGTTGAGGAAAATCTTGAGTGATCAACAGAAAGTTCAGATTACTCCTCCTACTATCATGGTGGATAACCAATCAGCAATTGTAGTGGCTAAAAATTCAGTCAATCATGGGAGAATAAAGCATATTAAAGTGAAGTTTCATGCAATCAGGCAAGCTGAAAAGGAAGGAGAAGTTCATCTCCAATATTGTCCATCATATGTACAATTGGCTAATTTGTTCACAAAGGCTTTGTGCAAGGTTCAGTTTGAAGACTTGAAGCATTAGGATGGAGTGTTATCTAAAAGCTTCAAGGAGGAGAATGTAGAAGTATGAAGCTTTTACATAAAACTCCACTCTTTTGAAAAAAAAATGGAGGGAATGTCCTTAGTTGGGTTAGGTAGACAAAATATATTCTATTTTGCATTATTGTACAAGAAAAGTATATTGTCTTTTAACTTAAGAAAGTATGGTTGTAATGTACCTAGAAATCAGTAACTTATCTTGTATAAGTAAGGCCATTCCACTATAAAAATCAGATCAGAAATTTTCCTCAAAAAATTCAAACTTTCACTTCCTTTTTTTCCCCTTTTTTCTGCTTTTCGCAACAGCAGATTTTCATCAGTATTTTCATTATAGTTGCTGCTGAGATTTTTACGTGATTGTTGGTGAAACTTGCTGTTTGTTACAGCAAAAGTCAGGGACAAAAACTAACAAAAGTGAAACTGATAACGGAAGTTTAATATAAAATTATTAGATTGGACACAAAATTTGACTGATTCATGGCGAGTTCTTCAAAAATTACTTGTACATGAATCAGCTCTCATTAATTAGTATATTGATTTATAATTCTATCACCCAACCATATTTTGTCTGATTATATATTCACCTGTAACAACCACGAACTTTCACTATATACATGTACAGGAGGAGATTTCCTCTTATAATATATATATATATATAAGAAAAAGGTCACTATATATACCTTCATTTTCCCCTTTACGTTTGGAATGGTGCCAGACAAAATGTAAACACTACAAGAAATGCCAGCAACTTCGATGAAAATTTCCAACGACTCTGAAATTCAAAGCTGTAGCAACGACAACCAGTCGCCGCAGTAGGGTTTCCCTTGTAGCCGCGACAAATTGATGTTGCCGCTATACATCGCACCTACAACGGCGACATTAAGTTCTACCTACAGCGGCGATAAGTTCCACGTATAGTGGTGACAAGAGAGTTGTCGCTCTAAAGCATAGCGGGAAGATTTCCCGCCTTTATTTCTTGTATTTACCAATGAAAAGCTGTTGCTATAGGCTTCATGGTCGTCTCTATAGTTGTCAATAGCTATATAATATATATTAAAAATGCAAACAATGGAATAAACATTCACTTAGTCCAGCTGGCAGGGCGGCATGCTTGTGGAGGGAGGGTCACGGGATCGAGCCTTCATGCGTGCAAAACAATCATTAAGAGAAATGAAGCCCGCCTAAGGTGGCGGGTCGTGTCCGGTTCAGATGGAGGGGGGTTGGGTAAAATTTCTTTGAAAAAATTTAATGACAAAATAGTTAAAATTTATAGGGGAGACATCTAGTTGTCACTATACGCGTCGTTGCAATAGCCGAAAATGTCGTCGCTATAAGGCTATTGGTACGGGGTTTTCGTAAGATCCACTCGTCGGAAAAAGTCGTGGTTAATGACCTATAGCAGCGTATTTAGGCCTATAGAGGCAACGTTGTCACGGCTATAGGCCAAGTTTCTTGTGGTTAAAGGACTAATGACGGTGCGCTCTTTGATGGTGGTGCATGCCGCACAAGGTTGGATGTTTGACTCAGTTTACGACAACTGGCCATGTACGTATTTCATATCCATGCTTGAATTAGTTGATCCAAATGGAAATAACGACATAAGATATATAAAATAGAGAAGATATATATGTATTAGTATATAGCCCAAAAGTAAAGACATATGCGATCTGTAAGTGCAACTAACAAAGTTTTGATTCAGCATTCTGCTCCAATGAGCACTATAATTATTATTAAAATGAGCACTCCGCTCAACTAACTATAGAATTTTCAAGAATTTCTTGAATTTAAACTCTCTCTCTCTCTCTCTCTCTCTCTATATATATATATATAATATATATATTCCTTCTTTAATTTCTAACCGGGCTTGCTCTTCACCTCATCACCTTTTAGAGTTTGAGCCGTGGCCAGTGGTACTATGGTGCGGCCGGTGACATCCGCCATGGTTGTTAAGTTAGAATTTCACATTTGAATGATTTCATCCATCCATCCATTCGCCATTTCTCAATCGTTCAATGGAATCAACCCTTACTGCTATTAAAAGCTTTTGAATTTTCGGACCTTGTTTTTTTCTTTTTTTGTTTTTTTTTTTTACGATGCTAAAAACAGAGTTTCATGGAGGTGGAAAATTATGGAGATAGATAGAGGCTTTTTTTTTTTTTTTTTTTTGG
>CAVNYN010287488.1:0-45387 GCA_963692815.1 Nyctanthes arbor-tristis | reverse complement strand
TAACCTGGGGCACGTTTTGCCCCAGTTGTGGTCTGATCTAGCCTAGGGAATTGAGTTCCCCTTATTGGGCTTAACAAGCCTTTTTGTCTAACCTGGGCCGTGTTTTGCCCCAGTTGTGGTCTGATCCAACTAGGGAATTGAGTTTTCCTTATTGGGCTTAGCAAGCCTTTTTGTGTAACCTGGGGCGCGTTTTTTTCCAGTTGTAGGCTGATCCAGCCCAAGGGATTGAGTTTCCCTGATTGGGCTTAGCAAGCCTTTTTGCGTAACCTGGGTGCGTTTTACTTAGTAGTGGCTGGTCCAGTATAGGGACTTGAGTTTCCCTGATTGGGCTTAGCAAGCCTTTTTGCGTAACCTGGGGCGCGTTTTTCCCCAGTTGTGAACTGATCCAACTTAAGGGATTGAGTTTCCTTGGTTGGGCTTGACAAGACTTTTTGCTTAATCTGGTCAACCAGCGACACATTATAACGTGAAACGACTTTGATTGAAAGCTATAAGATAGTTCCGGCTAGTGCGAGGTGTGATGACCTGTGAGATCTTATCATCTCTGTGAAAAACATCTAAAGATGTGCTTCATTCCTACTTATTGATAATATTTTTTTAGACGCTCCACATTGCAATGGTGGGTCTAAGATTTCCTATCTATATGTTGCAAGTGATAGTCTCTATTAGGTAGGACTTCAGCAACACGCAGCAGGCCTTCTCACTGCTTCTGTAATGCACCGACGTGGCTCTTCCGATCTTACACCTTTTGAGAACCAGTTCCCCCGCCTCAAATTTTCTGAGTTTAACCTTGTGGTTGTAGTACCTTGTACTACGCTGTTTATAGGCGACATTCTTAAGGTCCTCCAAGAGTAACTTCTCATCTAGTAGATCCAGTTCAGAGATCGGAAGTGCTAGGTCATTCTTCCCAGAAGCATGATGCTGAACTTGATAGGATGGAATAGCAATTTCAAATGGGATTATGGCTTCTGTGCCATAGGCCATTGAGAAAGGGGTTTTCCCTATCACCGTTCGTTGTGTGGTGCGATAAGACCATAGCACATATAGGAGTTCTTCTACCAACGCTCCTTTCGGCTCCTCTAACCTGGCCTTCAAATTATGCTTAATAATCTTATTCACAGTCTCTACTTGGGCATTTGTTTGGGGATGGTGCAGAGTGGCGTAAAAGTTTTTGATCTAAAGTTGTTGGCAAAACTTTCCAAAATTGGCATTGTTAAACTGTTTACCATTGTCTGTGATCAGAGTATGGGGATGATAGATTCCCAGCCAAAGTCTGTTGTCTTCTGCTCTTTGATTTTAGCCAAAGCTTCAGCCTCCACCTACTTGGTGAAATAATCGACTGCCGCAATCACATATTGTGTGTTTTCCTTCCAGGGATAGAGGTCCGATCAGATCGATTCCCCATTGCGCAAATGGCCAAGGTCTCCTCCGATAGGGACATGCTGCCAGCTGCAAAGAACTGACACTCTGGGCATTTTCGGACGAATTCGATAACATCCCTTTTGAGAGTAGGCCAGTAATACCCTTGTCGAAGTATTTTAAAAGCTAGCACATGTCCCACTGAATAGTTGCTACAGATTACCTGATTGACTTCCCTAAGGGCATAATCTACTTCTCTATCATCTAGGTAGTGAAACAAAGGCTGGGAGTACCCTCTCTTGTATAATTCATCGCCTATCAGAGTGTACTGGGCTGCTCTGATCCTTAACTGACGAGCTTTAACCTTGTCATATGGCTGAACCCTTTCTTTCAGATATTGGATTATTTTGCCTTTCCAATAGGCGAGTCCTGTGCGAGACTCAATATGGTGTTGGGTTGGTCAAGCACGGAGCGTTCCACCCAGTCCATCGGCACACTTGTAATAAGTGCGGTCCAGGGCTAGTTGGTAATCTTGCTAAGGCATCGGCTTGACCATTGGCTGACCTTAGGACCTGCCTGAGTTCGAATGTTATAAAATTCTGTGCCTCAGTCCTGACTTGTGTACTGTATTTTTGCATTTGTGTTTCTATTACTTTGAATTCCCTCTTAATCTAGTTCACAACTAACTAGGAGTCGCTGTTGACAATGAGGCGGGTAATGCCTAATGACTTGGCAAGATCCATCCCTATCAGAAGTGCCTCGTACTCCGCTTCATTATTGATGGTCAAGAAATTGAAGTGGTAATCGTGGCAGTAGATCTGCTAATCTGGTCCAATTAGGGCAATCTCTTACTTGAACAAGTGCCTATTGTAGATCCATTAATGAACATTTCCTAATGTTTCGGCTGTTCAACAACCGGCTCTAGAGGTTGAGTGAATTCTGCCACAAAATTTGCCAGGGCCTGACCTTTTGTTGCCATCCGAGGTTTAAAAATGATATTGAACTACTCCAGTTCGATGGACCATTTCATCATCCTTCTATAGGCGTCCGGCTTCTGGGGCACCTGGCGCAAAGGGTAGTTGGTGAGAAACTCTACTTTGTACTGCAAAAAGTACAGTCAGAGTTTCTGAGTTGAGATCACCAAAGTATAGGGAAATTTTTCCATCGACGAGTATCTTAACTCCGCATCCTTCAATGCTTGGCTGTCATAATACACCAGCTTCTGAATGCCTTCCTTTGTTCTTACTAGAGAGGACTTCAACGCTGTTTCCAAGACCACCAGATATAGAACCAGAATGTCACCTTGCTTGGGCTTGGATAAGATAAGGGACATAGCCAGCTGTTGTTTGAGGGTTTCAAAAGCCACTTGACATTTCTCTATCTACTAGAAGTTTTTGTTATCGCGCCATACATCGAAGAAGGGTTGCACTTCTCAGTGGATTGTGCGACAAATTAGCTGAGAGCTGCTACTCGTCCAGTCAAATATTGTACCTCTTTTACTCTGCATGGTGGCTGCTCGGGGTTAGCCTTGGCGCCTCATTGATATACCATGTAGCCCAGAAATTTTCCTGAGGCTAACCCAAATGAGCATTTTTGTTGATTCAACTTCATCTTATTGGCAAACATCTTGTTTACCAGCCTCTAGTATATTGCCCCAGAGTTTTCGAGCCCGAATGGCATCATGCAATAGCAATACAGTCTGCCGTCTATGACAAACGAGGTATACTCCTGATCAGGTTCGTGTATAGGGATCTGATTATAGCTTGAGTAGGCTTCCATGAAACTAGGGAGCGAATGCCCAGCTATGGCATCCACCATCTGGTCTATCTTTGGTAAAGGAAAGCTATCTTTGGAGCATGCCTTATTGAGGTCTGTGAAATCAATGCAGAGGTGCCAGGACCTATTGTTCTTTTTTACAAGGATAGGATTGGCAACCCAGACCGGATATATTGCTTCACAGATAAAACTATTTCCAAGATGTTTGATCACGTCTCTGGCCAATGCCTCATACCACACACAAAGTTAAGGGGCCTGCACTTCTTCTTCTTAGTTTCATCACCGGATCAACACTGAGCTTATGATAAAAGAGCTCTGCCGATATTCCTTCCATGTCTTCGTGTGTCCAGGTGAAAACATCAAAGTTTTGCTTAAAAAGAAAATTAGTTCAGAATGAACGAGTTCTTTCAAATCCGCCCCAATTCAGAGCTGAACTTCTGGTCATGTTTCATCGAACGGAACTTGTACTAAAGCCTCGATTGGTTCTGCCCTTAACTCTTGATATCCTACCAGTGCATCCAAGGAGTCATCTGCAACCTTTGCATTTCGAGGCCATCTTCTGATTCCCTCGAACAATTCAAACTCTATGAGTGGTTGGGAATTCCATCATGTACTGATAAATAGAGGTGGTTGCCTTGAACTCAGATAGTATCGGGTGCCCATGCATGACATTATAATTGGAGTTGACATCGATCACTAAAAAATCTTCCAGAATTCTCCATACTCTAGGTTCATCCCCAAGCTAAACTATCAGCGTGACCTGACCCCCCTAGGTGACTGACTAGCCTGTGAAGCCTTGGATGGTTCCCCGGTATGATTTGAGATAATGCTCTCCTAATCCCATCCGATTGAAGGTATGCCAAAACAAAACATTCACCGCACTCCCATTGTCAACTAGAGTTCGGTGGATCTTAATTCCTGATAACGGCATGGTAATGACTAAGGCATAATCATGGGGACGTATGACCCCTTATGCATCAACCTCTATGGACCCAAAAGACTCACTTGCTATCTCCTCCAAGGTCATACTGAAGGCGGCCAACTGGTAGCTAGTGCATACTTTCCTTATTAAGCGTCTCATCTGGTTCCGAGAGCCTTCAATTGTCTGATTCCTACTGACCAACACGTGAATCTTAGCTGGAGGTTACCTCAGAATGTCTTGACGGAGATCTGGTTGCGCTGGTGGAGATGGGTCCATATTGGCTGGTTGTCCATGTCAGGCCACATTCCTGTATATGACCTCTTTCGATCAAGCATTAGATCTCACACTGTAGATCGTGACAATCGTCCGTTTCATGGCCGATGGAGTGATGATATTTATAGTACTTGCTCAGATTCACCTGCGCATGATCTTTTGGACGGTCTTGGTCATGGCAAGAGGTGTCTATCCCTAGAAGACATCAAGATCAACTTCGAGTAGTGTTCAACATGTGAGTTGTGGCTAGTGGATCCGGCTTAGGCTGATATAGCTCGAACCGATCAGCCGCACGATTCTCAAACTTCTTGTTTTGGTTTCTATTTCTGAAAGAAGGCTCATGATCTCTGTCCGTTCTTTCGGGTTCTTTGGTAGGTTTATCTCCAAGAACGGAAGCGTTGGCCTCTTTCGTGGCAATGTACCTTTCGGCTTACAAGAATAGATCGTGATATATCCTCAGCCCATCCTCGTGTACTGACCACCAGAATCTCAAATTTCGCAACAACCTAAAGGTTGCTGCCAGCAAGATGGCGTCATCTGACGTGTAGTCAGTGTCCATGACCTGTTTATTGAACCTAGCGAGATAATCCTTCAACTTTTCTTCCATTCCTTGATTAACTGACAACAAGGCTTCATTTGGACCTTCGACCCCATGAAATTTGCGACGAACTGGGAGGATAGATCAGCCCAAGAATGGATCTAACTCATAGAAAGAGCCAGAACCAACAGTGTGAACAATCTCCAAGAGTTGTTGGGAACGCTCGGCACATAATAGCTTCATTGACACCGTGCAACTCCGTCCAAGTAGTGAACTTGTGAATATGGGTGACCTGATTAGCAGCTCCTTCATATAGGCAATGTTAGAGGCCTTTCTCTTTTCTTTGTTGGAGTAGGCCTGGATCCAGATGGTGAAAGGTGAAGAAGGCATGACCTCCTAATTGAGAGGTCCCCCAATCTGCTGACTTTCTACTTTGGCCACTTGCTTTCAAAGCCTTTCCATCTCACGGACACCTCCCTTATTTTGCCGCGGTGGCAGGAATAGGCTATCAACCCTCTGCTGGGCTACCGTACGCTCGTGTTTTGTACCATCCCCTGGTGGATGCCCCTTGTAACTGCAGGAGATGACTATCTGAGCAGGAGAGAATACCTGTTGGCGAGCCAGAGATTGCCCCCGATGGTTGGAGTTGGCCTCATCCTCCTAACAACCAGGATTTTGAGCCGGCGGTGGAACATGTTGTTGCCTCAATCTCTCCAGCTCACGCCAAAAGGAACTCGACCTGAGCTTGAAGAGCCCCATTCTGAGGGTCAGCTAATCATGTTAATTATTCGCACTGGCTTCCTGTGCTTCCTATTGCTGGACCGAAGGCGGTGTGAGACTCACATCCTAATTATTCGGAGCGGGTCATTTTCTCACCATTGCGCAGATAGATGGTGTATACAAGATAGCTTTATATACTGGTTTAGGCCTAACTTGTCACAAAGCGAGGCCCTTCCTCCAGCACCAATTGTTGACTATGAGCTCAGACGTGAACCCAAGTCAGCAATAAAGGTGTATTGGGTTGGTGAGGTGGACCAGGGTTGTTTATCGAAACGAAATCCAGTGTGGATTCCTGAACAGAAGTACGCTTGATCAGGATTCAAGTTCAGGAATAAATGCGAGTGTTGCAATAATTCTCTTTTTAGTTTCTATTATCTAGGCCAAAAAGCCTCTCTTTCCTAATGGCACCTAGAGCCCATGTTTATATGCGAGACCCAGGGTGCATTAGGGATTTTATACATTCCGTTCAGACATTTACTCAGTTTGACTATACTAAGTACAATATTGATTCAATATTTGTCCAAATAACTAATTAACCGTCAATGCCTTCATTGTGTTCTCTACAAGCTTGCTATCGTCGTCCTGACTGGCGAATCCCAGACCGGACGACCCGAATTGGCAGTGAGGATCAGATGTAAAAGGCCGATGTTGACCCTATTAACACGACGTCGTAGATGACTAGTTTAGACATGATTCCGGATCAGCTAAAATGATCTTGTCTGGCTCCAGACACCTATCCATCCAAGTGACCGGTGTGGCGAATCGGTATCAACAATTTCAAAGAGTCACAGATATGTAGAATGGCAACTTAAGGTTGAGAATAGTAATTTAGACCCTTTTCTCTTTTGGGATTGCTTGTTCTTTTCAATTTTGTTAGAAGATATTTAAGTTCAACACTTGGCATTTTACCACAGTCATAAATGGTTAAAATTTGTGATATTAATCCTTGACTTAATTCTTTTGCAAATTTGTGAACTCCAATAAAAAATCAAGGGCTATTAATATAATTATTCAAAGATGATGCAACTACCCTTTAAAAAAGGAAAAAAAAAAGGATGAATAAGTGGCATGAATAAAAATCAACTTTCCCCCCTTTTAAACTATTTTTGAACATTCGCTTGTTTTATAATTACATTCCTATCTGTACATGAATAAAAACTATTTAAAAGTTATTAAAAATAATTTCTTCTAAAATTAAATGTTATAAATAATAAACTATTTATTATTGTTATTGTTTTTGTTGTTGTTTTTGAGTTAAGCTGGCGCAGTATTATCGTAAATATCATAAAACCCCTTTTTAAAATATTGTTGAAGAATCCCTTGTTTTATAATTACATTTTTATTCTGTACGGTACACGAATAAAAACTATTTAAAAGTGATTAACAACAATTTCTTCTAAAATTAAATATTATAAATAATAAACTATTTATTATTGTTGTTGTTGTTGAGTTAAGCTAGTGCAATATTATCGCAAATATCAGAAAATGACCTAGTTAACCGACAAAGAATAATTATTATAAGAGCTACAATCAACCTCAATGAGTAATGTTGAAATCCTATTAAGAACCATCTTTTTATTGATATATGCTGTTAGAGAAGTTTGAAATTCCATTTCAAATTAAGTAGTTTAAATAATTAATTTTGAGTGTCTAATTTTGTTTAATCAATTTTATCTTTTAGTTCCATTCCACTAGACTACTGCCGTAACCTTGGTGGCATTATTTCAAACAATCATTGATCATAGGTGACGAAAGGAAGGGCTTAAACAATGTCTACATCACAATCGGTGACAGAACCACATTTGAAATCTGCAGTTGCCCGTCGACCGACGACCAAATCTATCTAGACATTTGAAAACTGAGAAAAAATAAAATTCATCACATTTAAGGGATTAGTATAGAGAAATTACCTAGCTAGACGATATAAAACACAAGGCACGAAATGCCAGCTTTGCAAACGTTGGCCTGTGGGCAAAACAACAGCAACCTCGTGAAAAAAAGGGATTTAGCGTCTGGTCGGGCTCGTGACTGTTGAAGCACAAGGCTTACAATATTTGTCGGTCGGGGCATGATTTGTTGGAGCGCAAGGCTTACAGACTCGGTTGGGCCAAGATTGAAAAAAAAAAGGGATTTTTTTTTTTTCAATTCTGAAATTCAAATTTCAAATTTTTATTATTTTTAAAAACTTGGCACACTGGCGTGCCACACCAGAGTCTGGTGGCGATATACGCCGTCAGATTTTGGCAGCAAAACATTTCCGATGGTCCATCAGAACAAAGGACACAAATTGAAACAGCAACTTCAAAGCCAATTTCAACCTACTGAACACCTAAGAATATTTTTGGCCTAGATGTCCCAGTACAGAAGAATTATTGCTTGTTTTGCAGGACCTATTATAGAAAGGTGGTAAACAAATTAAGTACTTAAAAGAACGAAGTACAAAATGAAATTGTTCTACCAAGCACAACAAACAAAATGCTCATAGGTTATAATGAATTAAATTCTGTATGCACTAGATACTAGGGATGGGGGAAAAGGAAAAAGAGAAAGAAGAAGCAAACTTGTAGAAAACAATCAAAAGAAAGATAAAAATCCTTTCTGCAATACACATCAGTTTGTCATCTTTTCTTCTCGATATTTGGCTGTCAAAATAAACCTGCATTGACCAATTATTGAGGGAAGCATGGCATGGGTAGTCCAGCGTGCAATGGTCTGACATTCTCTCCAGTTCACTCTCTTCAGCTTATAAAAACTGAGTGGGGGGAAACAAGAAACACATAAGACAAATGAGTTCACATGTTGTACTTGAAAACAACGAATTCAGTTCAAAGAATAGTCAATAAAAAGCAAGCGCCGGGGGGGGGGAATTGGTGAGGAAGAAAAGATCGAAGATCACCATCAACTTTGACTAATGCTCTAAGGAAATATAAGAATTTCAAGATGTGAGGTAGCTAGCACACTCCTAGTGACAAACAAACGACATTGGTACCCAGAATCAAGGAGGTTGTCACTCCTGAAACAATTCTCAACACTCCATTCAATTTACTGCTGCAACCTAATAATAATAATAATAATAATAATAATAATAATAATAATAATAATAATCACTTGCAAACAAACTAATAGTAATAATCACGTGCGTTGTACGTGTTTATGTGAATAATAAATAATAATAAGCGCTACATTATGTTAGGTTGATAATAATCATATAGCCAATGTATTTAAAAAAAGTAAAAAAAAATTAAAAAGCTTACTATTAGATATGTGTTTTAAAAAGTGTAGTAAAATTGGTTACTGTATTTAGAAGGGAGTGTAGTCATTTAACGGTTTGATATATATGGACGAACATAGTAAAAAAGTCGCAGTCCGTAATAATGTCATTGCCATGGAATTGCTTGAATCCAACTGACCAGCCAAAAGAAAGGAATTTGATCATGAAATACAATTTTTCTATACAGTCATATCGGACTCTTGTTTGGAGCTCGATAATCAATAAAAAATAGCCAAGTCACTCGTTACAAAACAGTCAAATCACAACATGTCACTTGACTATTTTCTATTGGTTCTCGAGCTCTATACAAGTGTCTGATCTGGTTCCATTAAAAACGTCCTATGATACTAATGGTAATTACTAATCTGGACTCTCTCACAAAATAAAAATGCATAGACAAAGGGTTATGCTGTTGTATTTGTAATTAGGAACAAAAAGGACAATTGATTTCAGATATGAAGGCTGAACAAATAGGCCAATTATTTCATCTATGTACAAAGGCTTCAAGCGCAATTTGCATTCAAAAGCTCGATGGTTCAGGATGTGTGCACAATGCTTGCATGCGTGTTGAATCTATATGAGGAAAGAAGAAGAATTACTACTTATAGTTCAATCTCCATATATTCAATTTTTAACCACAAAGAGTTGATAAATTGAAGAGACAAACAAGTCATTTTGTGATGAATGAAATTGAAGAAAGTGAGAAAACACAAATATAGAGACAGAAAGTTAAAATGTTACAAGCTGTTTGCATAGATATACTTCTCTTTTTTTTTTTTTTTTTTACATTTTCAAATTTGAATTTGATCAAACTAATCACATCCAAATCTCACACCCATATGTAGTGCAGAAATTAAATCTCCACCATTCAATTTCATTTATTCTCTCTCATTTCACATAAAAATCCATTTTTATATGAATGTAAACACCACCCATAGATCTACAAGCACAAGATGAACACAACTTCAATGTGCACACTCCTCCTACATACCTACTCTACATACTTGCCATAGCCCAATCAGATAGGAACAGTACTTCAATGTCCACATTTTCTTGTTCCACTCCAGTGTATATTGTTACCTTTCCATCAAACCTATTCGCTTCTCCAATTCTTACCATTGTAGGTTTTCCCCACCCGAAGTCATTAACATAGACATCGAATCGAGGAGAATTTGCTAGAGTATAAAAAATTTTTGGGATGGTTTCAGTATTCAAAAATTTGGGTTTTTTAACCCAACTACAAGGAAAAAGGCTTTTTGAGGCTACAAAAGTCGCTGCAATAGACCTGGAAATCGTGGCAGTAGGCTTCTTGGGGCGACATTGTCGTTGTTAAGGAGTTGTCCCCGTTGGACCGCACCTCTTGATCTAAGGGCGCGACTTTTGTCTCCTCAATACGGTCTGAAGCTATAGAGACGACACTGTCGTTGCAATATCTTGAACCAACAGCATGTGGTTTTGGCGATTTAGGAACCAAAATGTCATCGCTAAAGAGGTCGTGGCTAACGGTTTGCACAATACAGCAGCATCTTGATCGCTTCAATATGGTCCACGACTTTATAATACATATTCGAACAACTTTGTCGAGCCTATAAGTTATTTTCATATTGCATTCCTATTGTACTATCAACCGAGAATATTTTGACATACAGAGGCGACCTAGGGCGGTTGTAGGTAATATAAAATTGCAAAAATAGACATAAGAAGGCAATCGGATTTCACAGTAATTACCTCATATATCAATGAAGCCAAATTTACATCGTTATAGTACAGAATATCATGTTGACATCATAGCAAAAAATATGGCCCTTAAAACCAAACAAAAGAGAGTAATTCATTGTCGGGTTTAGTAGTTGTGTTACATCAACTAAACCCGAATATAGCAAAAGGCTAGTTCTTCTACATAATAAATTCAATTCTAAGTTGAGTCGCCAAGGTCCTCATCTCCATAAGCAGCCTCGGTATTAGAGCCCGTTGCCTCATCGTCCTCCAGCAACCCGGCATTGGCCCTAAGTTGAGCAAGCAGCCTCTCCATCTTTAAGACCTTTCCAAGTGAAAAAAAAATAACACAAACAAACAAACAAAGAATGCCAATAAGTAGAGCAATTGTTAAAATATTGAAAAGGCAGTGGTAATGAATAGAACACAAGGAAATTATATGAATGACCAAATTGTAGCACTAGTACACTGTTTAGATGGGCAAACCATTGGTAATTGTTATATTTTATAACCAAAGATGAATTTCTTACAGGCAAATGGGAAACAATGCAAGATCAACCTTAATGACTTGCACAAAGGGAGCTACATGAAACCTGAAAATGGTCGGAAAAGAAACGTCAACAACAGAGAAGAAACCAAAGTAAAAGTTGGGACCAGAGAGCAAAATAGATGAGAAGCCTAGAAATAGAGCAACAAAACAAAAACTGAAACTATAGCCCAACTCTATATGGCAAAAGAGAAAACATGCCATGATGTAGAAGGGCGAAAATAATAGTAGCATGTACTGTAAAGTTGCAGAAAAAATCATAACTGATAAATCAATTACAAGTGTTGAATAAATTTTCTTCCCTTCGTTTTACTTTTAGTGCTTAGGTTATGGTTTTTTGTTGTAGCCTTCATTTTGTATCCAAAGTAAATGAACAAAATAAACACAAAAGTTTCCTAAAAAATTCATAAATTTCAAACATGGCATACCTTCTCTTGTAGAACCGCATAGGTAGCTGAATCGGGGACATCAGTTGGAGATGATTGAGGCAATCCATTTGCAGCAGAGGATGGTTCACCCATGCTTTCAGTAGAATATGTTCTGGCCCCCTTTAGGATTCTGCCAATACCGAGCTCGTACCCCCGTCTTGTCCCTAGCACCTCCCGGGCTATGGCTCTCTCGTCAATGGACCCACTAGTAGATGCAATTTGGTTCAATTGTTCATCACGGGCAACAATAAGCCGGTTCTACAAAAGAATTAATTACGAATTAGTAGCGAAACAAGCGAATACAAACCAAAAAAAAAGAAAATTCTATAGCTTGTACTTACAAAGTCGGCTCTTGCGTCTTCGTTGATCCATTCCCCTACCCTATTGGTGTGAAAATCACGGAATGAGGTTATAATACCTGGCGCTTCAGTGCAGTCGGTCTCTTCCTCGTTTTCAAACTTGTCCTATACATAAATTAAATTATACTTTACTAAACAGCATGTCTCTAGGAAGCTGGATTGCACAAATTTAGAGCAAAGTGCATGTAAATAACTGGGATTTTCCTCTCAAAATGTGCAAAACATAATATAAATAATGAATACATATGAAATATTAATGTTGGATCTAACTTTTAACTGCCCAACAGTGAGTTGAAGAAACTTGGCCCACTTTAAATCTGAGTTGTGGAAAACTCAATGAAAATCTTAGCACTATCTAACCTAAAAACTCGTCAAAGCTGTGGTAGAATTTACTTAGGTAACTGCCACACATCAAGGTACTGAAGTTCCAAGCAAGGTTGTGAATTTAGTGTAGACATTTGTTTTTCATCTTGCACTTGTTCCAGAGAGATGACAGATAACTACATGGTAGTTCGGTTAAGAAAAAGCAAGCAATACATGAACAACAATCTAAACAGGTGTCTGGAGTCATTTGAAAATGAAAAAAGAAATAAAGAAAGAGTGTAATGGGGTGAAAGACAAAGAATTCAAATTCATTTTGTCCATTAAATTCGTGTAAAACAGAGCAGATGGACATAGAAAAAATAAGCACACGCCTTACATATGTGTTTGGAGGCATTGTGTTTGACAATGAGTTGATACACTAGTGTAGAGTATAAGAAAGTCTGTGACGATAATTATAACCATTATTGAATTGAAAGAGGATAATGAGTGTGATGTCATACCCAGTCGTACCGGTGTGCTACAAGACTTTTTGAACCCTTTAGGCTAGGGTATTTCTGCTTGGCTTGGTTTGTAGAGTTCTTTTGGGATCTTGCTTGTGAATAGAAAAAGGTAAAGGTTAAAAATGCACATAAGGATTTGAAAGGAGCAGTAGATCACTGACACAAAGAGAGTATAGTTAGTTTTTTAGGTACTTTGAATTCTGGACTGGTTAATAAGTCCACACAGCACTGCCAGTTCTCGTCAGAGATATCCCCATATGGTCCAGTGGCAGAGGGATCCTCAAATTGTAACTTATAGTGGCTATGGGCCTTCGCCTTGTACCCGCGAAAACGGTCAGCAGCCAATCGATCAACGGCCTGAAGTGCCCTCTTATACTGTGCATCATTGAGGGACCCTCGAATATCAAAATATTTCTACAAAAAAAGTGATACTCAAGCAGTTAGTTATGCAACAGATGAACATCTCGCAGAATTCAAAAGCATGTTACCTGCACTCGTTCAAGTACTTTAGTCCGAGACTCCTTCGGGACAGAAGCCCAATCTTTATAGCATGGTACCACAATCTCCTTTATTCTATTCCCAACCAAGCTTGTAAAGTAGGCTCGGTGTGGCCCCACTGGTTGCCATGTTCCTAAGTCAGCAATGTCAAAATCTATGGGGAAGCTGATTTTTTGGCGGGCAAGCCATAGCCTGTGCAATTTTACACTCCTTGATAAGCCTCTACATTTAGTAGGTTCGTCTACACAAAAGAAAACAGGAAACTAGGCTTTAATATGAATGATATCATGCAAGGTCCTCCCCCTCTAAGTAGATAACAGGTGCTCAGTGCTCAGGTGATATGCTAACAACTATAAACAACAACCAGTAGCTTCAAATAGACTCATATAAAACCAAAGGCATGCTGGTAAGAATGATAACCAGCCAGTGTAACTTCATAGACACACATTAATTATAAAGCAGGAAAGAGTAAAGACAACAAAATGAAGTGATGAATGAGTTCCTCTTATTATAGACTACTCAACTATTACTATACTAGCTCAATAGGAAGTAGTTAAACAGAAGGTAATGTGATCATCTATATGTGTATTTAAACCAAATATAAATTCATAATAATGCCTTTTTGAGTTTCATGTTATAATTCAGATTTCGATGGGGCCATCTCATTGGTTTCGCACTTTGCACAATTCGACAACAAATATAAAGGGGAGAAGATGTGCTTAGCATTTGAATACATACAAATTGCCATGTCAAGTACATATTAACTATTCAAGTCAGGTAATTTGAAGAAATAACAAGAGAGAGCCCGTAAGATTGCTTGATTATCTCCAAAACAAGGGGAAAAAAGCAGATGTTACTTGTCCGTTAACTCAAATCCAAATGCAAGTCAAGCGATATTAGCCTATTGTGTCCACATGAGAGAAAAGAAATGGGGTACACAAGCAATATTGCATGATACGTGATGGAAATGTCAAACATGTACCACCCACAATCAGCTCTGGCCAAGAACCCCAAGATGATCTGAGGTTTGGAATTATAAGTGTTGTGACAGTTCCTAACTGCCTAGGTAATTAATTACCTGACTCGCACTGCCTTGCTGCTCTCTTGCCCGGCCTACGAGGTGGATCTTCTCCACTGTCGCCACCGTGGGGCATTACATCTGCCATCTTTCCCTACAGTTGTACCACAAAGATGTCAATGCTTGATAGGCGTAACCATTAAAATAAATAATGACATATGCTTCTGAACCAACAATTATGGAAAGTTGCTTAGTGTTCGAGAACTATAGCTGGCTTAGGTTTGATACTATTCCAAAGAGATCGGACCGTTACGTGTAGTAAACAAATGAAAGCAGGTTGTAGTATTATTACTTGATACATAATTAAAACACTATCATCATCCATTGCATGTTGAGATTGTACACTAAAGTTGCCATGTTTTCTAGAAAGCTCTTGTCTTGGGACCTTTGTTTACTGAAAAGGGTTGCCCAATCATACGTACTTGACACTACTATAATGATGCATCAACTTCAATTGTTAACGAACCATGTTCCTGACTAAAAATATGGAACGGTGTTTTTAAAGAGTTGGACATATGTCCAGTGCATCTAAGTTACAATGTAAATACACTAAACTGAGAGCATTCTATCTCCAATTTACAGAAAGGTTAAAACTGATACAATCAGTCCTTATCATACAAGGGTCACGGTGTATTCACAAGTTTGAGGGGAGAGTGCTGAGAGAGAGAAAATTGTATGCAATATACATTATTTAAATATGGCAAAGAAAGTCTCAAATAGAAAATATTCCAACTCCTGCCTATGTATAAGGCAGAAATCATAAGCTTGTTAAAATGCTTTATTGAATCTAATTATATGTAATAGAGCAGCAGTTTTGTGGTTGATACAAGAGGAATCCATCATTCAGTCCCTATTACTTGTGAAATTTGTGGGTAACATAGATTAGGGATCCAGAGTTACAAGGCTTAGCTGTTCACAGTCAAGAATGAATGCCTTTGCTTCAAACATCACAATGAAATAACCCAGAGAATCAATTGAGTCATCTACACCTCCGGATGATATGCAAGAAGAAATAAAGAGGTGCAGAGGAACACACTCCTGGGAAGATTTAGAAGAAATACTCAGCCAACCTCGTAGAGAACCCTCGGGTTTTGGCGTGCAGAGACGGAGAAGCGTGTAGAATTTGGTGGCAAATGAGAGCAAATGTCAGATTTATTTGTGCCCAATTCTTAAAAGTCCCACCCCTCTAATTTTGCGGCACCGTTTACCGCCAACTGGGTCTCCAAAATATCAAATTCTCTCAATTATTCTACATATTAAAAAATTTAGCCGTTGGTTCCCTTAACTTTTAATCTAGTTTCGATCCATTATCAGTATGTACATCGTACTATAAGAGCCATTCCACATTAGTATTGTTAAATTTAATAATTTAGATAAAAAATGTGTATATTAAGTTGTTAAAAGCCACACATATAACTTAAATTTAACAACTATTAAAGTGTCTCATCAAATATCGTAAACAAAAATCACGAACATCTACTGAAATCGAAATTGGCCCTATTATTTTATAAAAGTTATTGGCTGAACTTTATAAAATAAGTAAAAAAGAATTTTTCAAAAACATGAAATTATATCAAAGATGCTAAAATTTTCATGTAAATGTAACAACCAATCAAAAGAAAAAAATTATTTTAAAAACTCTGTTAGCACTGTGAATGTAGGTAAGTTGTTAACTATCTACTTTACTAATAACCTAATTTATCACTACTAATGTGGATGCATGAAGGTTAATTGAGAACATGTTACTTTTATACTAAGTATCATTATACCGAAAACTATATTAAATTACGCTTTTTTTTTTATTAGTACTTTTTACTACTAAAACCATCACTAACCTGGAAAAGAGCATATAATTATTTTCACCATTCCACAACTTTAAGGTGCATGGGGATTGCAATACTAGTAGTGCTGTAAGAAAGAAAGGCAAATAGTGATGACATATATATATATATATATATATATATATATATCATTAACTAAGATGGACATAGCATAATTCACAACTAAAGGCCAAAGATTATAAGAGTAAAAAGCCAAGTTTGACTACTGTCTATGTCAACCGCGCTAAAAACGATCAACAATGCAAAAAGGTGAGACCATGATATAATACTAATCATGGTAGTTACGGTAATACTGTGGGCCTTCATTAGATGAACACTCGGCTCCTGCGTCCTTCCCCTCTTTCTTTCTTTCTTTTTTTTTCGAAGACAACACATTGTGTCCTACGTGACTTGGTTTGTTCATAAGTATTGTTAGAATGACATGTGTATAAGCAGAGTACAAGATGAATAATTACATGATCAAATATCACCACCTCAATCGGAGTCGCTATCCTCCGCGATTGGATCTACATCACGGTCGTCGTCTTTGTCCCTATCAACTGGCTCTTCTTCAACATCCTCATACTCTTCTATAGTGTCATCTTCCACGTGCTCATCTTGCTCCGAGTCAGATCCAGATGCAATCGGCTCTTCTGGTAAACCTGTAGATGGTGGATGAGTTTTTCCAACCTCCTCCGATGTCGCGTTATGCTGGTGTGACTCAACGCGCTCTATGTTGCCAAGGTCAACAAAGAGTGAGAAGCATGCCGAGTTTTCAGGGTGCAACAGATCGATGTCCCGGTGGTTGACACGTCATGTAGGATGGTTGGGTGGACTGTGTGCACAATGTGCCAGTTTACATTGTGAGACTGGTCATCAGTATAGAAAACTTGATTAGCCTGAGTAGCCAGAATGAACTGTTCATCCTTATAGCCCTCTGTGTTGATGTTGATACTCATGATATTTTTGTAGTGCTCAATGTGATTCTGGGCATATCGAAACCTTGCATCGAAAAAGTACAGCTGACAAATCTTGGGTGAAGTCAAACTCCAAAATCTGCTTGACAAGAAAGTTCAACGATGAAAATGATGAAACACCATGATATAGTTCTATTCCCATTGCCTCGTAAAGCCTATCATATTGTTCATCAGGGCCTTCCATTCCGTACTCTTGTAGGTCTAGATCTGCCATCACATTGACCATTTCATCCATAGGCTGATCATCCAAATGCGATGGACCCGCTTCATTCTGCGGCAACTGTTCCCCGTAATGAATCCAGATGTCATAGTCTTCTGAAAATCCATGCCTGCCAATGTGCTTCTTAATAGCCTGCAAAGGATGTGAAAACGCATTCAAACATATGCTGCAGGGGCACTTAATCGTCCCATCTTTATTCACATACGGCCTGCACCTTTCTATAAATTCTTTCAATCTGCTCCGAAACTCTTGAGAGGTTGCCTGATTTCGTATGGTCGTCCAACTCTTATCAGTCGCCATATCCCATCTCCTATAATAGAAATTGGCACAAAACATAATTGAATTGTTTTACACGTAGGTACTTGCAAAGTGTTTAGCAACTCCTCCATATTATAATCTGAATTATAATCTGCCACATGATATCATTTCATTGGTTTTACTTTTTTCAAAAAGTAAAAAAGTAAAAGTCAGGCAACAATTTTTTACTTTTTATAAAAAACAACTAATAAAATGATGTCACGTAATAGATTATAATCTAACAAATAATCCAAATTCTAGTCGAACACTTTTTATTGGTAAAGTGAACTCCAACTTGTACAAACCAGTTTACACTCTGCCCAAAATTTGACACATAATTGTCACAAAGTACATGCAACTTCAACATTTTGGAATAAAATATTACATTCGTCTTCCAATTTTACAAGAAATGTTACAGTCCTCGGAGGCAGTGTCAAATATAAGTTCAAATTAAAATATGGCATTTATCTTATAATTTTAGTAAACAATATTTTATCCTTTGGGAGCAATTTCAATTAAAATGGTTGCATAAATGAGCAAAAGTATGTGACACCTACTTCCCCTCCTATTGACCTTATCCCCTTGATTTCTTTCATAGGGAATAAGAAACGTATTGCAAAAGAAAATTTACAAACGTGATCAGATAAAATACATTTTTTTAAATATCTGACATATTCAATTAACAAATATTACATTTTCATTTAAAATAAAATCCACGATTAAACGGGTGCAACTGAAATGAAGTTAAAACCACATATTAAATATAGGCACAAGCCTATGTAAATTATACCAGTTAAAAAAAAATTCCCAACATGATTTCTTTGCAATTTAAATGAAGCAAGTTAAATCTAAATATAAGAAGGCAAGATAAGTGTACGTTAAAGAATTGTACACAACATTTGTGTTAGCTTCCGTCCTCAGTATCTCTCAATATATATTGCATGTGAAATGATTTGTGTGGCTTCATCATTCAATAATTAAACAATAACTGGGGACAACAAGGTTACCTGATGATCTGAACTCAAAATGCCCAATAGATGCTTCTGCAAATCTGAAGAACAGGTCCTCTATCTCGTCCTTTCTTCCGTTTTAGTGCAGTGGTAGTTGGCTGCAGGATAAAATTTATTATGGTCATTGTACCCCCCCAACGAATATTGCATCTACCGGGCGGGTAGTTTAGCTCATTTATGAGGGTGTTAAATAGCAAAGCAAACTCGCGTCAGAAACAGCCTACGCTTTCTTTGTGTGCATAAAAGATTATAATATTACATATGGGGCTGTCTTGCTTGTGTTTACTTACTATTTCACTTGCATGACAAACTATTTTAGCCCAAAGGCTTATGCAAGAAATTTTAGCTTCATTTCCCGCCATCCTTTCCCATATATATATATATATATATATATATAACTCCACAAATAGCTCCTGTATTGTCATAGTATTTCCCTTATAATCGTTTCAGAACTAGAACCACAATCATAATGTCTAACTCGTTTTCTTTTTGCTTATCAATTTCATCAAGCCTCCAAAGTGTTACAATACTTGCACATGTAAAGTGGGTAATCACTTTCATAAAATGAGACAAAAGTCCTACAATTCAAGAATCCAGGGGGAGAAAGGTTGAGCACCAACATTGTATCAAAAATTTTCATAGCTGAAACGAGAACCGGGGCTATATATTTTCCGTGCTACAGCTATACTAAACCAAGACAATTTGGGCAGCAAAATGTGTACAGATTTAATACGGGCCTTGCAAAGTTTGGTAACAGCTCTTCAAAAGGGCCCATAGGCCAGTACCTACAACGCTAGACATTAAGTTTACTAAGAAAATGGGACATACTAGGCTACACATGGAGTCAGTTACAAAAGGGGAGATGCCACTGCTTTTCGGTTATAAATTTGCAAGACACACCAACCCAAATTACTAAACTACGTAAGAGTCAGAAACATTAGCCATAACGAAGACTTGTCGACACTCCGGAAGCAAGAGTTGTGATCTCGGGTAGCCTACAACCATTGTAACAAGATGCAATTACCAAAAATTTCCTAAATTAGAGACAGAATTTTCAACTAACTAATCAACACACAATACACACAAGAGCTGAGGTCAACAAAAGATCTCGCTCCGCGTTTGAGAAATAAACACAAGCATGCTAAATGAAAAAAAAAAAGCCATAGACCCAACATCCGTATTGATCTCCTAGCTGCCTTACAGCACCCAATAACAACTCTACTCATCAAATCATCTAATATTAATTCTGGGAATTAACAATCTCAACATCCATACACCTTAAAATCACTCAGATGGCATCAGGGGCTCCATGCATGGACAAACCATTCATTATTTCATCCTAAATGGGTACTAGTCCTTAAACAAGTTGGTCAATTGCAAAAAACATAATCAGTTGATATCATTCCTGTCCAAAGAAGATGTGAAAAAATAATTCAGTTTTCGCACCATGACTCACCTATATTCCAGGACCAGTGTTGTTCACCTCATCATCATGCATATTTGTCTACACATAGCAGCCACTTATCAATAGACAATTGTCCATATTGGCAGTTAGGGCCATTCTTCCTCTAGTATGCATAGACCTCACCCACATATGAGTTGTAATGTTCGCAAGCCACTTTGTCAGCCACATAGGGTTCCGATAGGTAAGTTATACCCCTAGTTTCATTATCCGGCCTCAAGTACATCTGCAACCAGTTCCAACAAATAGTCATATGCACTAAACTAAATTATTTATTTCCATTTTACTTTTTTCAGAACAAATTTATCCTCCGCCTATTTAACTGTTACAAAACAGAGAACAAACAGTCCCAAATGAAAGTCATATTCAACAAGGGGTTCCCATGTAATGTTTTTGATGGGACAGTTCGAAATCTCAATGAATGCTGCCTAAAAGTGTTCCACCTTATAGTTTTCTAGTTGTACAAGTATTTCTATAAGAATGGGACAAATTTTACTAGCTTAACCGTCAATACCATTCATCGAATGTTACAATAGCTGAATATAAGATTTTTAGCCCCCTTTTCTTATTTGCAAATGCACACAAATTTCCCGTCCTCTTTCACATCCTTACAAGTTTCTCTTTGCTGTTGAACTCTATTTTTCTTTTCGTGCTTTATTCTTAAAAACAGAGATGGTTGTATGCTTTTACTATCTAAGTGTCCACTTTAGAACATCAAAAACATACTACTGTTCATTTACACTTGAACTGCTCTAAAGTCCAAACAATGTTCGTACTTTTACAAAATTTGCGTGCTCTTTCATATTTGGTTTCTATATCATCTGCGAATTTATCAGACACTGATATTACTGCTGTTTTACCGCACCTCAAATATAATAGATTGTTTCATGGGGTAAATATTCAACTATCACCTACATTGTCTTTCTCTCCATACAATGTTTACTTTATAACTATTCACCAAAGCATATAAGTTCGTACACGCCACCACAACCCCCATTCGTAGAAGTATGCATTTTTCGACCTACCGTTAACCAAAGTCTCATTTTCGGGTCTACAACTCATTTTCCAATCTACCTGGTCATCCTCCTCCTACTCTAGTATTATTTATGATTTCGGTGCTTTGTTTTTTTTCTAAGATAAGGTTAGCTATTTAGGCTCTGCAACTTCAAATGACTTTTTTAGGTTCACGGGTGTTTTCTTCCCAGAAACACCCTTAACTTCTACATCATCCTTACCCGAATAACAAATTCCCACTTATTCTTATCCCATTTCCAAGAAAATATATACATACACACACACAATCTTACTTACGAAAAAAAATAACCCCGCTTGCTGCTCCCAATATGATATAACTCATGAAGCATTCTACCAATTCAATTTAATCACAATTCATACTGACAAGAAACCAAACCATATGAAACCTTTCACCATCTAAAGCAGTTTAATAAGTGGAAAATAAGGTCTACTGCCTATACTCCAACAAAGAAGAGAGGGTAATTAAGCAATCCAAATAAAATTTTCACCCACTCCAGACAGCACCATTTACCGGGGGAATTTTGTTGTTACCTTGCTATATGACTGTAATAGATTTTCCAATTTCTTACTAGGGGACTTAGAAGACTGCCATAAAAGCATGACTGTACCAAGACTAATGATATGTTTGTTGAGTCCCTGATTCTAGCCTAATCTGTTTTCTCCTTCCACACCTCAATTTCTTCTTTGTTTCACCTATATTTTCCATCTTCCATTCTATGTGTCTCACATCTAATCTTCACCTTCCTCATCTCACCTCGTTCTTTTATATTATAGTTGTAATTAACCTCTGTAATTGCTCTTTGTTAACGAAAATCAGGTGTTTGGTGTTCAATTCTACTATATTTACACTTTTCAGATATTTTGTTTGGTAGTTTCTTGCTGTGACTGCAACTGTGACCCTTAGCCTACAAAATCAGCCCAATAATTATAGTCCATTTCCTCCCCCTTTCTTTTGCAAATTAAACCAACCAAAAACCCACAATCTGCCTTCTTTACACACATATCAGAACCATACGATTAAGACTGAGAGGAGAAACTCTTACATACCTGATACCTGCTGCTAGAACGAGCGACCGCACAACCAACTGCAGCTTACCAGATCCAGTCACCGTCGGATGCTTGCAAGAAGAGGATTTTCAGGTTGCTTCTACGTCGACGGCGATTGAAATGGGCAGCTAGGCTGCAAATGGGCAAGACAAAGGTGTTTATACTTATTCAAAAGGACCAATATACCCTCCGCGTATTGAGACCACACGGCATCCTGCATACCAATGACAAAAGTTCGCTGCTACGTCTCTATGTATACCAGCGACCTTTTCCTTTACCGGCGCGTCCTCTCATCGTCCCGGCACAAGATGTGCCTTCTGGGAATGACATTGTCTGTCGTCTCTGCAGATAGCTACGTAAATGGGGCGACGCTCTGACTCTTGAGACGACACAATATGGCCACTCTGCACCGAACTACCTTCTGTGGTGACCTGGAATGTCGTTGCACTTGACCTTACATTTTCCAGCGACATTTTGAACGCTGTAGTTGGAGTCGCCCCACTAGCACAGTTTTATTGTAGTGGATCCTAAAGGCATTCTTTATTTGTTTGTGCCCACAAGAAGCAACCATTCTATTTATCTGCCAAGCCGTCTATCCTAGAACACAGTTACATATTTCTCCTACCGTCAAAGTAACCAATGCTGGGAAACTTGCATTCCCAAAGTATCCCTCGGGAACTGGAGGATTCAGTTTGCTTCGGTACTCAATATAGATCGCAAAACTTGTTTCTTGATTTGCATCAATAGATTGGGAGCATATAATGGATATCCACATATGAGCAATGAGAGCTGGGGGAGAAGAAATTTTATCAGTGTTCATTTCAAGGTTGGCTTTTTCTTTGAGTTTTGTGATATTTTCTTTAGAAAAACCCTTTTTTCTAGGGGAGGGGCATGCATAAGCTTAAGAATGTTAGCAATGAACTCTTCATTGCCTATACCATAAGAAACTCAATATCAAAATTAGGAAAGCTCCGTTTGAGAACCGGAAGGAGTTTTGACATGGCATCAACGCCACAAGAAATATCGGCCCAAGAATTCAAGAAATGCCAGAATGAGAACCCATCACAGACTTATGATTAAAGCTATAACCAATAAACAAACCATCACTAATCTCTGTAACTTGTATTGCAAGCAAAGGCTGTGAGATGCCTTGAGAGCTTCGGACTCCACTGAGTGGGAAGGAGGAGTGGATGATGCTAGGGAGGGTTGATGGATTTAGGATTTCGCTAATAGATAGATTATCTGCAATGGCATGGATGAGAGGAACTCCATCATTGTTGCAATCAAGAGAAACGTTACATGAACCGGCTCCAATTTCGATGACTTTGTTGGTTGTTAGGCGACCAGCAAATGGCGCAAAGAAGCTTAGTGTTTTAGAGAATGATGCTTTCAAGTGATCAATGAAGGTGGTATTTTTGGAAAGCATAAGATCGTCTTCTTGTGCTGGCATGAGCTTATTGAACAAGAGCGCTGTTTGGACATAATCAAGAAAAAGAAAATGCAAATCAAATGACATTAACTGGATTTTTGATTCATTTTCACATAGTATACTTGTAGGTTTGACCGTACACGTAGAAATATCTTGAATTTTTGCCTTTTCCATTTCTTAGAGAAGAAGAAATTCAAGGCCTTGAAAGATGAGCTTCGCAACTACACCTATATATTAAAGTCTAAAGAGTGAGATGAGAGGTGTAACTCCAATAATTTTTTTGCATCTACCTCGTTTTAATCTAGAAGCTCATGAAAAGTTTGTAAACTATTATTCCTTCCACATCTTGAGTTAATTAATTTAATTATTTCTTAGAGATCGATGTATTGATCGAGGAAAATCACTTGAACTAGTAATAATATCCCCAAATCTGAGAGAAAATAATAATTAAGAAATAAACCAATTGGCATCTTGGAGGGCGACAGAAACAAAACATGCAACTCGAGATAATAATAAACTTTCATATTAGAGCATCCTCAACCGTGCTGTATCTTGTAGTAAAACTACAAAATACAGCACAAAAACCCACCCAAGCTAAAAAGTGCA
Source organism: Nyctanthes arbor-tristis (assembly GCA_963692815.1). NCBI lineage: Eukaryota > Viridiplantae > Streptophyta > Magnoliopsida > Lamiales > Oleaceae > Nyctanthes > Nyctanthes arbor-tristis. The sequence continues at coordinate 21,115 of CAVNYN010287488.1, read as the reverse complement.
CGATATTTGGCGCGCCACTGTAGTGCCTGAAAACCAAATGCCATTGAAACTTTAAGTTTTTTTTTTTTTTCTTTTCCTTTGATAGATTTCACGTCGTTCCTTTCTTTCCTTTTTTTTATTTTTATTACCAGTTCACGTCCTTTCTTCATTTCTTCACATTCTTTTTTTTTTTTTAACAACGTGTGTTTGGATTGTTAACTTCCTTTTTTTTAAAAAAAACAATTTCACATGTATTTATTTACTTTAATCTTTTTTTAATTATTTTACGTGTGTTTGGTTTCTTCACTTTTTTGTTAAAGTTTTTAGTCTTTTGTGTTGGTTTCTTCGTTTTAATCTAGTCATATAAAATGTTGGTCTAATTGAGTTCGGCTATTAATATAATGCGTAATTATTTATTTTTATAATATATTAATGGTTGGAAATAAAAGAAAGATAGAAAAAATTAGTATAGAGAATATATAGAGTATGTGGGTTGGAGAATTTTTTTAAAATACAGGTTACTGTATTGTATTTTAGAGTACTGGTACTGTAAAATAGAGTATGGTGTTGAGGATGCTCTTAGTTCAGCAATTACTTTACCGGTTGTATATTAAAAAAAAGGGTAAAAGTGCCAATTAAGACATTTGAATAATATGAGCTTTAGATATTTTTAGGGTTAAAATTGTGAAGTAGTAAACTAATTGGTAAATCAACTGGGAAGTGTAGCATACTCCATGGGACTCTGTTGGATTTCCTTGTAAATATTTTAATTAAGTAATGATAAACTCCCATATTAGTTCACCAATTAGTCCATCAGTTGTATACTAACAAAAAAAGTAAAATTGTTAATTAAGGCATTTAAATAATTTGAGATTTATATGCTACCCAGCCGATGATGATGCAATTTGCTTTACCTAGTAAGAATTTACATTGATTATTATTTTAATCATCAAATGCATGTGAGGAATCTCATTCAGGGGCGGAACCAGAGGACATCTCCCTTGGTCCCTGGCTAGGCCCAAATTGGGCTGGCCCATAAAGAAAAAAAAGTTTTTTTTTTTAATGTTTGGGTAAGGGAAAAAATCAGTCCGGCTCGGACCGGCTAGGGGTAGTCCAGTGTGCTGGCTCCGCCCCTAATCTCATTTCATGTTTTTTGGTAGGAATAAGATTTCATATGTTGTCAAATGGTCTCCAATTTATTAATTAAAGAACATAAATTTGTTTCTGGCTATACTCCGGTGCCCAAATTATGAACCTATAGGGCATGGAAATCAAAGGGGAAAAAAATTAAAAAACCAAAAATTTTACAGAATAAAGAAGCTGGATAGGAGGAGGGAAAGAACCCATACAGAGAGTAGTATTAGGAGAAGACAGGAAGTAATCAGATCTTTACTTTTGTATGTTTGGTGTGAAATGGGAAACGGGGAGGAAGAGGAATATAAACAAAGACTTGAAATATGGCTTTCAATCACTGATAATTATTTTGTCAAAAAAAAAAATACAAACACGCATAAGTTATACATAATTATGATACTGCTACAAAAAGCTTTGCCACATATTCATTCAATTATAAACAAAATCCTAATAATTAATTAATAAAACGTACCGTAAAAAATTATATAGACCAATATAAATATTGAAAAGATTCAATTAATTTGCGGTCGGTATTGACTCAAATCTACAGGGGCGGAGCCAGCATTTTTATTCAGTGCGGTCCGATATTCCCCACCCCCTCCCCCCCTGAATCAATCAATAATAGCTCATCGAATGATAAGAAGTCATTAACAAACTAGTGTGCCCAATAGAATACCTTGCAAATCCAAAATATAAAGCAAGGTATATTTATTTTTTTTTGTATCATGAGTTCTACATGTTTTTATATTAAATAATATCTGGGGTTTCTCATGAATTTTTTGGAAGAGAACTTAAGAAGAGAAAAATGGCATAAAACTAAAAAGGGGAAAAATATTCCAACAAGCCAAACAAGTTCCATCTAGAAAAGCTCTGCCATGCCCTATTTATCTTCCTCTAAGTGGTTCTTGAATGGCCTTATTATTGCCTATAGAATCCACCTCAAAAATTTGTCGTCCTTTTTCAAATCAAACGCACTTATTGCCCAATTAAAAAATATTTGCAACAAAAATCACCAGAAGCTAATTAAAATTCAAAACCCAGGACCCTCAAAACTCATTGAGGCAAATCAGTTAAGGCTAGATAAATTCCTTTAAGTAGCTTATGATCGATCAAATAAGTGAAAACGCACATTTAGAAGAACTGCACAAATTTCAAAATTAATATGGTAAATACTAAATATGAACCTGAATCAAGATGATGACGAGCCTAAATAAGAATAGCATAAACTTCCAAAGACAAAATAAGATCCTCGGATACGACCGCCATAGCCTTGAAATCCTATAATTTCTGACAAAGAATTGTATGTCTATCTGTATATATAGATAGAGACCAGTTTATATATAAACTGGGAGCCTAGTAAAGGACTGGTATATTGAAGGACGAGAATCCCACTTTGGTTTTGAATTGGGAACAACGAGGTGATTCTTCCACATAAGGAGATCTTATAAACTGGGCTTTGAATTGCTACATGTGGCGTTTTTAAATGACTGAATGAGTCAGAGGCTCAAAGCTTGGGCCATTAAGACAATTTGGGTCGGAACTTGAGTACGATCAGGCCCACATTTTTAGTGGACTGCGGGAGCGTCCAGTGCGGTCCGTGGACCGCACTGGTCTAACAGAGGCTCCGCCCCTACAAATCTAGAGGTTAAAAAACCTTTTCCATTGCACTTATTATTATCTTTATCATAGTAGCTCTATATTTTCAATTTTATTAGGTATTAATTAAAGGTGAAAAAGAAAAGCCTATTTTGACTTAATAATGATTTCTTGAAAAATCATTTCAGAGTCACAGGTATGCAGGATGACAATTTAAAGTTGAGAATAGTAATTTAGACCATTTTCTTTTTTGGGATTGCTTGTATTTAAAGTTGAGAATAGTAATTTAGACCATTCTCTCTTTTGGGATTGCTTGTTCTTTTCAATTTTGTTAGAAGATATCTGAGTTCAACATTTTTCATTTTAACACAATCATAAATGGTTAAAATTTGTGATAATAAATCTTGACTTAATTCTTTTGCAAATTTGTCGTTGGAACCCCAATAAAAAATTAAGGGCTATTAATACAATTATTAAAAGATGATGCAACTGTCCTTTAAAAAATGAAAAAAAGATGAACAAGTGGTATGAATAAAAATCAACTTTCCCCCTTCTTTAAAATACTAGATATTTCACCCATGCGTTCCACGAGATGATAATACCATATAATATAAGCAATTCAAGAATATTAAATATGATTGTATAAAAAAGATTTAAACTATAATATGTGTGTAAAAAACAACAATATAGGTGATACCCATAATACGATACATTTCATTAATGAAGATAAAAAATGATCTACACAAAAAAACCTAAGAAAAACATTGAACAAAACTTTTAGAGTTTGTATTAGGCTACTAGTTTATAACGCAAATGAAAATATGTTACATTCAATAAATATAGCTAAAATAAATGATGAACGATAATACATGTATTACAGCATTTATAGTCGAATTTTTTGTTTGGCCATCTTTAACACAGATCATAATTTTTAGACGTTTTCGATTTATAACCTATTCAGTAAAATATGTGTGCAATCCGCAAGTGTACGGGTTGAACAAGTAATATAGTAGAAAATGAGTCCTAGCTATCGTTCCCACAAGGAAATATTCAAGTACTGAATACTCAACTCATGCTTTAGTTGAAACAATCGCAATTTTGAGTTGTTGTGAAAACAAATAAATAAATAAATAAAAGTAAAAACTAATAGAATAAATAATTAAGAATGACAATCCTAGTTAACGATTGAGTTTCATGTAATTAATCAACTACCCCTCTGGAAACTAATTAATCCTACTCAATTAGACTCTCTCACCTATCTCTAAGTAAGCACGTTAACAACCCTCTTAAGTGCATTAATAAAATGAAACTCATGCAAATATCTCCAAAGTTCAATTAACATGACCGTACTAGCCACAAGCAAATCTCTTTGTCTTGTCTAAATTAATGTCCTTTATCGCCTAATCTAATTCATCCATTCTTCTCTCAAGTTCAATACAAACCAATCAACATCCACAAATTCGGGTACCAAATAAGTGAAAGCCATACAAAACAATGATAAAGAGTTAAATAGAACTCACTTTTTAGGCGTTGAATCAACGAACAAGCAACTAGAGTTCACAACATGGCTACATCATTCGTCCCAAGAAAAGAAGCTTAGCTACTCATAGAATTGATAAAATTATGCATAAAAGAGTAAGAATCGATCACCGGATTTTTATAACAAAGGCTGGAGAAAAAGGGTATTGCACCAATATTCTTCAATCCCAAACTTATCACCAAAAATCAAACTAGACTTCAATAGAATATCTCAAGAAATGAAGTAATTCAATGTATATATAAATGTCTATATAAATAGTAGGCTGGACTCCCTTGTATAAGGTCTAAAAAACGTGTATAAGTTTAATTGTAAAAAGAATTCTAAATAAATTGGGAAGCAAAACTCCGCGCATGTAAGAGTCTGTGCAGCCGTACATAACTCTTTGTGCTGGAAATTAAGGAGAATGGTGAGGCCACATTGGTCCAGCATGCGGCCGCATGCGCCAACTGCTCGATTCTGCCATTTTTGAGCTACCAGTGTGGCCGAATGGGTAATAGGTGTGGCCGCACCCGACCTTTTCTCTTGCTTTTCTTTTCTTTCAGCCCTCCAAGTTTTATTCCTTGACATCTTGACCCCCAAGCTCAAAAATTCTTGCAAAGTTGACCCAAACTCGTACTTCTTTACTTCCTCTTAGATTTTAACTTACAATTCACCAAACTAAGTATAAATATGAACTTTTAAACACAATATCACATAATTAATAACACATTTAGGGGATTTAAACATCACAAATAACTACCTATCATAACCCTCAAAATATCTATATCAAATTGTTTATGAGTGAACACCAACTTTTTCTAAAAAATACACATATTATTTATTACCGCGTTAGTTTTTTTTTTAACTTTTGTAATATTTATTAATGGTATCTAATTTATCATAATGTACACCTTCTACAAACTAAATATTTTAATATTTTAACATAATTTATTTGGCGTTTAAAGAACTGAACCGTTAGGACCCAGTTAATTAGAAAAATCAGGAATCGACTAATATTGGAACCAATCTGGAAAACAATCTGACGGTGTGAGATAAAGACGGATACGGTTCACATGTTCACAATAAACTTTTTTCAATAATGATCCATTAAAATTTTAAACTTTTTGAAAATTTAAGGCCGATAAGCCAATGTCCCATTATGCATAACACTTCTCCACGTATCTTAATATAGGTATACATCCTCAATTCTTTTAACTAAATAACCAATGTGGGATTCCCTTTCTATTCTCAAAGTCACATTTCCAACTGCCCTTAAACTATAATATTTAATCATTTACGTGTGTAAAGAAAAACAATATAGATACGACCTATAATATGATATCTTTCAATAATGAAGATAAAAAATGGTCTATAAAAAAAATAAAGAAAATAGTGAATAAAATTTGCGAATATTATAACCAATTCGGAAAACAATCCAACAATGTGAGATAAAGATAGATAAGGTTCACTAGTTCACAATAAACTTTTTTCAATAATAATCTATTAAAATTTTGAACTTTTTGAAAGCTCAAGGCGCCCATAAACTAAGGTCCTAATATGCGTAACCCTTCTCAAAGTAGTTTAATATATGCATAAACTCTCAATTCTTTTCACTAAATAACCAATGTGGAATTCCCTTTCTACGCCCAAAGTCACATTTTTACTAGCCCTTACTAATATTTGATTGTTTACATATGTGTCAAGAAAAACAATGTAGATGCTACCCATAATATAACGATCTTTCATTACTAAAGATAAAAAACAATCTTAAAAAACTAAGGAAAATTATAAAGAAAATTTGCGAATACTGGAATCAATCAAGAAAACAATCCAACGGTGTAAGATAAAGATGGATACAGTTCACTGGTTTGCAATAAACTTTTTTTTTCAATAATGATCTGTTAAAATTTTAAACTTTTTGAACGCTCAAGACCCATAAGTTAAGGTCCAATTATGTATAATCCTCAATTCTTTTCATCAAATAGTTAATGTGGGATTCCCTTTCTATTTCCAAAGTCACATTTTCAATGGCTATTAAAAATGAATAAAATTTCAATTTTTTTAAACGGTAATAATCAAAAAATTATAAAATCGAATATTTTTTTTCTACATTATTTTAGGTAAAAATTAATTTATTTCAATTATTTAATTAAAATCGGCCTGATGACCTTGAACCGTTAGCTTTTCCAATTCGATGACAGGTCTAATTTTCTGAACATTTGCAAACACTAGAATCACTTTAGAAAACAATCTGAGGGTGTGAGATAAAAACAGAGACAATTCGCAATAAACTTTTTCTCGACAATGATCTATTAAAATTTAATTTTAAACTTTTTAGAAGCTAAAGGCCCATAAGCTAAGTCCTTACCATGTATAACATTTCTCCAAGTAGCTTAATACAGGTATATGTCCTTAATTCTTTTCACTAAATGACCAATATGTGATTCCCTTTCTACTCCTAAAATCACATTTTCAATTGCTCTTACAAAAGGAATAAAATTTCAATATTTTTTAAACGGCAAAGATAAAAAAATTATATAATCGAAGATTCTTTTTCCACATTAATTTATGTAAAAATTAATTTATTTCAATTATTTATTTAAAATCGGTCCAGTGACCTTAAACCATTAGCCTTTCCGGTTCGATGACTGGTCCGATTTTCTAAATATTTGTGAGCACTGGAATCAATCCGGAAAACAATCCGACGGTGTGAGATAAAGAAGGATATAGTTCACAATAAACTTTTTAACCATATAACTTTTTCTCAATAATGATCCATTAAAATTTTAAACTTTTTAGAAGCTTAAAGTCTATACGCGAAGGCCGTCTTATGCATAACTCTTCTCTAAGTAGCTTAATATTTGCATACATGTTCAATTCTTTTCGCTAAATAACCAATGTAAGATTCTTTTTCTATGTCTAAAGTCATATTTTCGATTGATCTTTAAAAAAGGAACAAAATTTCAACATTTTTTTAAATGGTAAAGATCAAAAAATTATAAAATCAAATGTTCTTTTTCCACATTATTTTAGATAAAAACTAATTTATTTCAATTATTTAACTAAAATCGGTCCGATAACCTTGAACCGTTAGCTTTTCATGAACGGTTAGATTTTCTGAACATTTGCGACTACTGGAATCAATCCGAAAAACAACCAGACAGTGTGAGAAAAAAAAGATATCATTCACTGGTTCACAATAAACTTTTTTCAATAATGATCTGTTAAAATTTTAAATTTTTTGAAAACTCAAAGCCCATAAGTTAAAGCTCTATTATGAACCATTCTCCAAGTAGCTTAATATAGATGTAGATTCTCGATTCTGTTTACTAAATAACCAATGTGAGATTCTCTTTTTATGTCTCAAGTTGTATTTTTTATGGCTCTTAAAAAATGAATAAAATTTTAACATCATTTTAGATAAAAATTAATTTTGTTATCAATTATTTAATTAAAATCGATCCGATGACCTTGAACTATTAACTTTTCTGATTCGATGACAGGTGTGACTTTTTGAACATTGACGAATATTGGAACCAATCCCGAAGTTATCCGACGGTATGAGATAAATTGACAAAAATTAAAAAAAAATCGATCGAAAATAAAATTAGACAAGATAAGGAATGAAAAGTATAAATGTAGAGTGAGAGAGATTTGAGAAAGTTTTTAGATAGAATGAGTTCTATTAGAATAAAGAAGGAGAGATTGGTAATAAAGAGGGAGAGATATTTTTAGATAAAATAAAATCTGATTTGGTGATTGGAATTAAAAATTGAAAAATATAGTGATAATATAAAAATGAGAAATGAAAAAAAGAAAAAGGAAATGAAAGATAAAAAGGGAATCTATAAATTGGTAATAAATTAAAAAGGTAGATAAAATTAAAAAGAAAAAGAGAAATCAATGACCAAGATTAGTATATTAAACCAACGACTAAAATGAGATATCCTGATTTAGCAAGTGTTTTTGAGCGGGAAAAAGTAAAATGGAAACTATCCTGCTTTTGTGTGTGTGTGTGTGTGTATGTGTGTGGACAATTATATTGTCACCACGATGTTTTGTTGTTATACCACATTACATTTTACACCACGATTTTAATATGTTTTTAATAAATAGATCACAACCATTTTACCAAGATAACATTAACCAAATAAGAAAAAATTTGAATATATATAAAAAAGAAAAGAAAGAACTGCACACGATGCACATTTGACTTTCTCATCTTCCAATAATCAGTTTAACAATGGAGAATCAATATTTCTCTGATAAACTCATCAAGATGCTTGGAAAAGAGACAAAATTTTCACAAAGTCTTGGACGTTTCTTGGACAATTTCTTCACCCAATTAAAACAAACAACTACAAAGAATAATTTACACTATACGCCGACTCTCTATGTTTCCTTGTTATTTATCAAACCAGCTTCTAAATTTTACCCTTAAAAAATTATCAACAAAGTGAAGATAAGAGAATATAAAAAAGGATACTTAATGTACCAACATATCTGTAATGAAGAGATTAATTAGTGAAATTCAAGTACATTTTATTATGGTATTTATCACGGAAGGGTTTTGTTTTCTAGTGAAAGATGGAAAACATCCACAAACGTCAGAAGTTTTCAAAGAAATCAATTTTGTTATCTCAACCCAATTCATACTGAAATTCAGTTCTTATAAATTAGAAAAATAGAAAAAAAAATCATGATTAGAGAAATTGAAGGTATTAGGGATTTGATGAATTCAGGATTCCATGAAACACATATCGACCACGTGGATGAGAAGACGATGTTGATGATGATGATGATAAAATATGGAAATAAGAAAAAATAGACAAGGGGTTGAATTTTGAATGTGGTGGAATTTAAAAAAAAAAATTGAATGAATGCTATTATTGTAATTTTATTTAAGGGTATCTAAGTAAACAAAAATGTTATGGTGCAAGAATTAAATTTTGTAGTGGCAATATGATTGCCCTATATATATATGTAGATTTTTGAATATTCCCTTGTTTTATAATTACTTTTTTTATCCCGTGCCGTACATGGATAAAAACTATTTAAAATGATTAAAAACAATTTCTTCTAAAATTGAATATTATAAATAATAAACTATTTATTATTTTTTTATTTTTATTATTATTACTATTATTATTCTTCTTCTTGAGTTAAGCTGAGCTGGTGCAGTATTAATGCAAATATCAGAAAATGACGGAGCTAATCCTATAAAGAATACAATCAATCCCAATAAAGAAACATAACCAAGGCGATGGTGTAGTGTGATGTAATTATTACAAGAGCCACAATTGACCTCATTGAGTAGTGATGAAATCCCACTAAGAGCAGAATTTCCTTCTTTTTATTGATATGATGTTAGAAAAGCTTGAAATTCCATTTCAAATTAAGCAGTTTAAATAATTAATCTTGAGTGTCTAATTTTCTTCAATCCGTTTTATCTTTTAGTTCCATTCCACTAGCTAGACTATTCAAGTTAATTCAGTTAGCCATTAACTGAACCATTGTAAAGCCACTCCAACAGGCACATGCAAACCAAACCAGTACAACTTGAAATGGTGCATCAATTCAAATAGGTTTCCAGTATGGTTCAAACCGGTGCAAGTGAATTTATAAATAGGGGAGCCTAGAACTCGTATTCATTCCAACAATTAGGAAAATATCTTTCCCTCATCCTCTCTCTAAAATCATCCTTCACTTTTCTATAGCATTCCAAGTGTCTAAAGGGTATTATCATTCAAGGTTTGACAGTCAAGGTTGGTATAAAGTGTTGTATCAATCTTGAAAGGAGCGTTGTATTTTGGGAGATAGACATATGTAATTCTATGTGCACTTTTGTTTAACGAGGCAAAATCTATCTTATAGCTTGCTTGATTCTCATTATTTATCCAAAGTTAGGGAAATTATAATGAGGAGACAGGAAGAATGTGTATTGAAAATGTAAAATGTTTGAAAAATGTAGTTGTAATTGAGTAGTTGTCAAATTAAATGTTAAATCAGTGGTAGACAAAACTATAATTACGGAGAATAATGAGAATCAAACAAGCTCTCAAGGAGATTTGCTACGATATGCCTCGCTTCATCTCCTATTTTTGCATTTTGTCGTCTTCTTTGTCGATTGGTTTTCATCGTATCTCGACAACACAAACCACATGCAAGAACTATACACCAAAACTTATTTGCATTTTATAACTAAATAGAAAACTGCGATCAAAATAATTTCACCTTGCTTTAAGCTGAGTTAATTTCATAAATCGTCCACAACTTTAAGTTCAGAATCAACTGAGTCCCAAACCTTTTATAAATTCACACGATAGTTCATTTTTGACGGATTTCATCAATTCACACGATAAAGGGGTGTGAATCCCCCCTATTTTGCTGCTGGAAATGGCAGCAAAATGCTGCCGTTTTCTTGTAGCATAAATGCTGTAAATTCTGACAGCAAAATTTTTTTGGGGGGGAGGGGGAGGGGGAGGGGATTCAACCCTCCTTTATGGCTGTCGAAAACAACAGTACTCTGGCAAAGTGCTGCCGGGGCAGCATAAAATTGGAGAGGGGTTATTTTGCTGCCGGAAATCACAGCAAAATGCTGCCGTAAACGGCAGCTATTTCTGACAGCAAAATGAGAGGGATTCACTCCTGCTTTTTGGCAGCATAAACGACAACACTTTGCTACCGATTTCTAGTGTTAGAAATGGCAGCAAATTGGCAGGTTCAACCCCTTTTTGGTAGTCAAAAATGGCAACATTCCAGTGACTGTTCTGAGGAGGATGAGGTGGGAAATTGGTGTTTTCTTTTTTTTTTTTGAATTTTTTATTATTTTTAAATCTTTTGTTTTATAATTAAAAAGATTAAGGGGTATAACGGTAATTTCATTAGAAAGTTAACAGCAGTATTGACACAATCCGTCAAAAAACCTATCGTGTGTGAATTTATGAAAAGTTAGGGATCTAGGAGGTCAAAAAAAAGGTCGAGGATCCAGCCGATTCTTAGCTCAAAAGTTTGGGGATGATTTGTGAAATTAACCCTTATAAGCTAGACTTGAAGTTGTCTTAAAAGCAGGAAATGAAATGAAGGAAAACAAATAAGTGAAGAAAGGAAATAATAATGCTATTTATTTAGATCGGAGGCCGGTCTCCAGTCTAGTTGTTATTTTTTTATTGGTTATTGAATAAATCAATGCTCCATGTATTTTATATATCTCCACACATCCATCTATCAATGTAGTAATGCCAACTAAACTGGAATAGCATTACTCGAAAGAAAAATATAGCAATATGAAAGATGGGGTAGATTGCGCCAATTAAGCAATTAAAATTGAAATAATTATTATCTTTAATAAAATAATTAATTGATTAAAATGGATACTGATATTTATTCAATGCTTTACCCTCAGGCCGTATAAATGTTTATTTAATTTGCTAAATTAGTGAAAAAGTTAAATTTAATAATAAAAATACTTAAACTACTTAATAGTTGATATTATGTTTCTTTTAAAGAGTGATATAAAATATTTGAAATAATGAAGAAAAGATTGCAATAAAGTTTATATAATATTTTAATGATCATATATAATCTAATGCGAATAATAATTTCATACAAGGGTCCAAGGCTTACAAGGTCTATAAATGTAAGTTATAATAATTTAATAATTTAACATGCTATAAAATATTGAAACGATGTTTTAAAGTTTTTAAAGTCAGATTAAACGAGTACAAAATTGTTGATAAACGATAAGACCAAGTTTCAAATTTGAACAAAGTCATAGACGGGTTTTTTATAACTCAAGGTTCTAGGTATGAAATGTAATGAATAAAAACACAAAAGCATATGAGGAAAATATGACTAAAAGAGTCGAGAAACTTAAACAAGAAATACAAGGAATTGAACAAGAAATAGAGTCTAGAGCTGAACTAAAAGGACGCTGGGAGGTGACTGTATATCTTTTGACTGTGAATCCACTTGCAAACATCCCCGAAGACACTGAAACGAGGTTGTTGACTAAAACCGTACACAACATTCCACAACTCGAAAACGAGTTGCAGAGTCTTAGCCAAAGGCGAAAAGTACTTGTTGAAGAAGCCACCTATCTTTGTAACTTAATCCACTAGAGGAACAGTCGAGTACTCCATCAATGACTCGATATATGGTAGAAGTTTTTAGTAAGTTTATTTTCAAATACAAAGTCTTTTTCTGGTTCTAATCTTAGAGTGTGCCTGATAGGAAGAAGATGGGAAAGAAAGAATTTTTACCTCCCTCCTAGTTTTAGTTTTCCATTAAAAATAGCTAGAAACATGTTTGAATGAGTTGTATCATAAAATTAATCTTTTTTTTCCCGAACGAAGGGTAAGTATATTCACATTACACTTTGTTTGTGCACCATATTCAGTTGTACTAAAAATTCTCAACCTTCACTGGCTAGTTGCTATTACAATTATTTTCTCAAGATTTTTTCAGTTACGTATTTTAGCTTAATTTTCATTAAAAGTATATTTGTCCATAACAATGTCTGTCTAAGCTTTTTTATGTATGTGGATGGCAAAAGAATATATATAACATTACTAATTTCAGATAAGTAAAAATAACCCAAAAAAATTTAAAAAATGTGAAGATTTCATAAAATTTTGAAGCATACTAACATAATATTTAGATATAAACAAAAATTTACCAGCCAATAGATTTAACTATTGAAGGTTTAATGATCAAAGAAAATTGAAAAATATTGAAGACTTTTAGTATGGTAATAAACAAAGATTTAGACCCTTTTAGGGTAATAAAAATGTGGTGTACTTGATGATAATTGTAATGTGAATACAAAAGCATCCACAACGTATCTTTTAATTTTAACTAGTCACATAAGTAATAAAATATACTTTTGGTTGTTAAATGTCACATTACAAGCTAATTTTTACGATGACTTAAATATTACATTGAACACGTTAAATTAAATCTTTAATTAAAATTTACATAATAATGAGTCTTATATTGTTCTCGAAAGTTACTGGTTAAACTTTTAAAATAAAGAAAAAAAATTCAAAGAAGTGGCAAGTGTGTGTACCATTTGCACGTGTGCATGCATTCACACAATGAATTTGTACATGCCTGTTGTAAATAATTTGCATATACACCCCCTTTGAATTTACTTAAACGTCTCAGACTCCATCTTTCATGAGATGACAAAATTCCGGCGTATGTGAAAATTCAAGGGTGGTATACAAATTATGTACAATATGTACATACAAATATACTAATTGAAGAATTTAAAATTCAAAAAAGGACTTATTGGATGGACATTACACATGCTGATGACACCATAATGTGTATCATCCACACACACTAAAAAAAAATCTAACATTTAGTACGTGTTACTAATCATTCACTTCCCATTTTGTCCCTTACTTCTTTTTTTCTATTTTTTTTCTCTTTTTAAATCCTATCTGTTTTTACTACCATATTTATTTAAAAATTACATATCGCATGGTGTTTTCATTTTAAATTTTTTTTCTTTTTTAAATAACACATAGGTTTTACGCAATAGTTTTTTGGCACTCATTGTGAGTGTTGTTACCGTCCCATGCGAACGTGTGCATGTACACCATGTGAAATTGAAAATGTTCAAGTTTTTACAATGTTGTTGTAACCTAGCATTTTTAATTGTGGCGGAAATAAATTATCATAAATAAATTCCATTTCATAAAATCTTGAGAAACCACTATTTGTACCATTTGTTGTTTAGATAGAACACATAATATTAATCTATGAATTCCTATTTTTTGATATAAATGTAGGAATTCAAATGTTAATACCATTTATCCTATCTATAGAACTAATGGAACAAACAATGGTATTGGATCATTTCTCATTGTATATTTAATATTTATAGCCTTTGAAATTTTTTTAATCTTTTGGGTGATGTAATTCGAAGAATTAATCGAACCTGAATCGGGACGAGAGCCAAAGAGACCTGCCACTCTCTAAGCCGAATAAACACGAGGAGGCTTCATATAATTTCCCTGCAAAGTAAATTAATTTCAAAATAAATTCATTCACAATATTTTACATTACACAATCGTGTACATGACACAGCCTTTGGAAATGTCACCCAATGGAACATGAGAACCAAAAACAGAAATGAAAAATAATTTGGGACAGTAACTTCAAAGCCAATTTCAACTTGCCAAAACACCTAAGAACATTTTTGCATATATGTCCCAGTACAGAAAATAATTATTGCTTGTTTAGCATGACCTATTATAAAAGTTCTAAACGAATTAAGGACTTAAAAGAACGAAGTAAAAATTAAAATTGTTCTACCAAGCACAACAAACAAAATGCTCATAGGTTACACTGAATTAAAACCTGTATGCTACTAGATACTAGGGATGGGGTGGAAGGGAAAAAGAGAGAAGAAACAAACTTGTAGAAAACTATCAAAAGAAAGATCAAAATCCTTTCTGCAATACATAAGAGTTTGTTTGTCATATTTTCTTCTCGGTTTGGTATGCAAGGCTTAGATACAAACAGGCTGATCGATATTTGGCTGTCAAAACTAAACCTCCATTGACCGATTGAGGGAAGTATGGCATAGGTAGTCTCCACTCTCCAGTGTGCAGTGTCTGATATTCTCGAGTTCACTATCTTCGACTTATCAAAACTGAGTGGGGGAAAACAACAAATTCAGTTCAAAGAATAGTCTTGCTCAAAATAAAAAGCATGCGCAAGAAAAAAATGGTAAGGAAGAAAAGATGGATGATCACCATAAAATTTGACTAATGTTCTATAATAAGAAAATATAAGAATTTCACGTTGTGAGGTAACTAGCACACCTCTTACTCCAACTAGTAACAAACAAAAGACTTTGGTACCCAGAATCATGGAGGTTATCACTCCTGAAATGATTCTCAATACTCCATTCAATTTACTGCTGCAACCTAACAAAAGATCTAATGAAGTCATCTCGCTGACCACCAAAATTATTCTTTAATTTATACATCTTCAATTGGTTTAACTAGTTATCTGATACATTGTAGCAATGGCACACATCTGTGTTCAGACCTTCACATCTCCTACTTTGTATCCTCCACTTTTTTTAATTACTTCTCTGTTTAAAATTGTCTCTCTCTCTTCTTCACACCCTTGCACTCAATTAAAACAATCTTTCTCTCTCTATCATTGTCACCACCTAAGATACTACATCAACTGCAATTCACATTGTGCATTAGAGATGCTCCTAGAATAAAATAATTTGACTGCTAAGTTGTCAATCTTTTCTTCTTTCCTTCTCACTGCACATTTCTCATTCCCAGCAAAGCCCTTAGCATTAGCCATTATATTGGTTCCTAAGAGAATTAAGCACTGATAGGTCAGTCATCCGGCATCTGATTATGTTAGGAGAGCTCAGTATCTCTCCAGCACAAACTTATTCAACTGGAAAAGAGAATCTAAGAGGCATGTAAACTAGCCTCAAGGGGATTTATTTTAGGCATCAAATTATTACCAGGGGATTGGCTGCAAGCAGTGCCTGATTTATAATATTAATTTATCAATCCTACTTAAGTAACTATGACCCAACAGGTTATACTGAAAAGAGAAATTGCTAGAGTATCTGAGATAATAGTAGAGCATGCAAATTAAAAACCACAGAGAAAAAGAAAAATAATTAGCTGAAACGTAATTCTTTGAAAGCTGAAGTTCAAAGTTACCACAAAGATGATTCTCGTATAAATATAATTTATGGACCACGGGCAACAGCTTTGCCAATGAAGACAACGATACGGGCCAAAGTTTGTAGAACCAAGGTGTCTTGTATCACCTTTCATGCATTTCAGTTTAGCGACCTCAAGCAATTCTAGATTGAGAATTGTTTTAAGCAAAACAAAAGGTCTTATTAATCTTCCCTTAGGGCAATAGAAAATGATTTAGAATGTCCATACGAGTGTTTTTAGTTAACAGCAGGGAGGTATCACGGAATTTATTTAAGGTTATCATTTCGAAAAGTAGATATCTGAAAATGTCAAATGTAATAATTCTGAAATCAAAGACATTTTATTCAGTCATAACATTTATAGTGGTTCATGCATTTCCTTCAACTGTACTTCTTATCCACATTATACAAAACAAAGACCTCACACAGCATTTTACATTCAGTAATTACACAAAAGATGGATTTGTCCACTCTGGTTTCCATTTCTACATCAGCTATGTTCATTATGGAAAAATGTAATTGATTTCGATGGGTAATTGAAACAGTAAATAATATCAATCCATGTCTGCTTTAGATATCATACCTTTCAACTAGCTCTAGCAGCGAAAACATTAACGACCCATGACCTCGACATGCTTCAATGCATTAAAAGATAAAGAAAATATATTACAGGAGAATGGGTATATAACAATATAGGCCAAGTTCAGTGAATAGTGACAAAGAGCTTAACAACATAATAAAAGATAATTGAAATGTATGAAAGTATTATTGTCTCTCTGAATTTGTGCACTCAGTTGTCCAAATTGGCAATGTGAAAATTTTTCTATCCAAGTGAGGAACTATTTCAACTTTAGCATTAACAAAAGAATGTGACCATTGTTGCAATTATCACATGATATTTGAATAACTACAAATTATGTGAAATTGCCATTGAAAAACTCTAGGAAGTGCCAATGTTATAACAGCAAGAAGAATTCCCTAAAGGTAATGATATGTGCTATAATAAAACACAACTATTAGATGATTTCAAGTGGAGTTAGAACACTGACTTAAGATAAACTCAGGGTAAAGCAAAGAGGCCCTTACAATCCTAGTCAGAACAAGGACTAAATCAACAATAAAGTAAATTAGTCCAGAAGAAAAAGAGCGTCCAACCTGAATTTCCATCAAATTGACCCAGTTTTTATTTTTTTCTTTTGTTTCTTAGCAGATGAAACACTCTTCAACATCTTCCGACCTGTATTCAGCTTCTTCTTCTTTTTCGCCGAAGGAAGGATCTCCCTTATGGGACCTGGAGGCACCCCCTTCTTCAGAGCACTACCTCTAGGAGCGACAGAAGGTGGTAACCTCAAACTTTCAGGAGGCAATGGACTGTGTGGCTTCCAGACCAAGTTATTTTTCATTACAAACCTAACCTTCTTTGCACTCTTCTCCACACTCATTGTACGGTTCTCAAATTCATCTCCTCGACCACTCGCGTCTGCATCAGGAGTGTGGTTCCCATCTGCACTCTTAGCATGCTTCCTCTTCTTTTCTGATTTTCGACGCTTCACTGTAATTAATGGCGTATCACATGAATCAATATCATCATCCATGTTTGACCCACCTTCAGCTGCAATCTTCTCAAACTGCTTCCGAAGATTTGATATAACAGACTCATCCACAGTAAAATCTTTCACATTAGTCTCCAATTCATGATTCAGATTCTCTCCATCAGAAATCAGATGTTGATCCTTATGCTTCTTGTTCTTCTTCTTTTTTGATTTCTTGTTGCTGGTGTCAGACTCTTTTAACTTCTTACAGCTTTCATCAGTCCCTTTTCTTGCCTTTTTAGTCTTCTTCAAGCTTTCATCAGCCCCTTTTCTTGCCTTTTTAGTCTTCTTCAAGCTTTCATCAGCAGACTCATTCTCCTCATCATCCACATCATGGGCTTCTTCTGATGCCACATTACTAGAATTGTAATCAATGGCAATCAACTGAGGCACCTTGTCATCATCACCATTACCACCAGAAGCCTCATTGTATTCTGGAACCACTATTTCAGCCCCACATGACTCCAGATCCTTTTCCAACTTCAGAAACTCCTCATGCAACCCAAAAACGATCTTCCTGTTTCCCTGCAAGCACTCCACTGAAGAACCAACTTCATACAAATGTCCAGAGAATCCCATCCTCAAGGCAACCACTCCTAACAACACATCCGCATCTTTCTCGTCAACATCTTCTCCCCTTTTCTTCTTCAGCAACAATTCCCTGCCCATCTTCACCAACTCATCAAACACACAACTCGTCACCTTCCCCATCAAAATCCTATCCTTACTCTTCATCAAAACATGAAAGAACGGCCCAAAGATCACATCAATAATCTCCTTCTTCACTGGAAAGCGGACTCTCTTCAACTCGTCCAAGAAGACTGATACAATATGATAATTCACACCATTTCCCTGCAACTTATCCTCTGCCATAAACCCGTTATTCTCCAAAACACCCATAAATCCTCTCAGTAACTCCAAATCCCACTTCTTAAGCCTCAACAATTCAAACATAGTCCGGATAAACCTACGTATAAGCAGGTAAAACTTGTCCAACCTCAAACGGTCAATCCCAGGCCACTCACGCCTAAGTGTCAAAACAAAGTTACTAAAATACTGCAATGAAACCGGAAATTCGAGGCTCAAAAACAGAGAACAAAGTCTATTAATGAGAGCTAACTGATTCGGAGCTTTGTCAGAGTGCCAGAAACAGTAAAAAAGCCCCTTCCAGAGCTTCTTAATATCCGCTTCAGGAATTTCTTGTTTCTGGGTAGTCATCCATGATTGAAGAAGTTTCAGAGATTGAGATCTGACCGTAGTATTACACGAAGCTAAATGCTTGATTAAGGCTGGACCAGTGCATGAAGCGAGTGTCGGGAGAATGGGCTTCGGCTCTCGAGGTCTCTTCTTCATTGATAAAAACTCTATGTATCCTGCAGAGAAGCTTAATTTGAGAAGAAATGCGGAGGGTTGCCGAAGAATTACTGTTTCGTAATATGTATAAGAATTGATTAGGGTTGAGATTTTGGCACTCGAGTTGGGATCCGGAAGAAAAGGGAAGAAGGAGGGGTTCCTTTTTTTTCCGCCAGACGAAACCCTAGCAGATGTTAACTTTGGGGGAATATTGATTTGAATTGGGCTCCCGAAATGTTTCAGATCGGGCCGCCCGAGCCCGAACAGTCATGTCATGGCAAAACAAACAAAGTGTTTGGCAACACACCCGAAGTATAATCTGTCACACGGTATCATTTCATTAGTTTCACTTTTTTCAAAAAGTCAAAAAGTAAAAATCAAGCCACAATCTTTTACTTTTTATAAAAAGCAACCAATAAAATGATGCCACGTATTAAATTATAATCTAGATTATAACATGGATAGTTGCCAAACACTTTGAAAGATAGAAGCTAGCTCTACAGTGGTAAGCAAAAACTATAAAATCGAAAAATTGTACTAAAACTGTGATTTGAAAAGGGCAATTTCATAAAAGGTCCCCAACCGTTAGATTAAGAATCGGTTGGGTTCTTAATCTTTTTTTTGGCTCTCATATATCTCTAATCTTTCATAAATTCATACAATAAATCTTTTTTGCCACTATTTAGTCAATATTTAAAAAAATGACGGCTATAGTAGCCTTAACATTTTAATTTTAAAAACAAATTATTTAAAAATAATAAAAAAATTTAAAAAAAAAACCCACCCCACCGCTACCCTCTCCCCACGACCCCCAACCCCCAAGAATTGCCACCAAAAAAGGCAGCTAAATGGTGAGAGTGAATTCCCCCATTTGCTGGCAGCAAAAATACTAGTCTACTGCCATTTCTGATAGCATTTTTAGAATGGTGAAGCCCTCTCATTTGCTACCAAGAACGGGAGCAAAAATTGGGGGGTGAATCCCCTCCTTTGCTGCTGGATGGATGCAAAGGGAGGTTCACCCCTCTGGCGGCATTTTTGCTGCCAGAAGGGGGTGGCAGCAGAAAACAACAGCATTTTTGCTGTCGTTTCTTGTTTCCTCAACAAAAAAAGGAGGGATGAACCCCCTTCCCAAACGGTAGCATTTTGCTGCCGTTTCCGACATCATTTTTGGAAGGGACCATTTGCTACTAGAAACAGCCCGTTTCCTGCAACAAATTGAGGAGATTCACCCCCACCCTATTTTGGCCATTGGAAATGACAGTATTTTGCGTCCATTTTCACTGGCAATTCTTGAGAGGGAATGAAGAGTAGGGGTGGGGGTACAGTGGGTTTTTTCTTTTTTTTTTTAATTTTTTTATTATTTTCAAATATTTTATTTTTAAAATTAAAAAGTTAAGGGTATAACGATCATTTTTTTGAAAAATTGACGGAGTAGTGGTAAAAATAACTTATCCTGGGAATTTATGAAAGGTTGGGGACACAGGATAGCGAAAAAGGTTTTTTTTTTAATCAAAGCACTCGCTAGGTTGTAGCGTCGTTTTTAGGCGTCCACCTTATCTAACTAGTGGGGGTTTGGAATCCCCTTACAATTTTTATTAATATATCAAAAATAGTACAACTAAGGAGGGGGACATAAAACCTGACCTCCAATAGAATGTACAATAACTGAAAGCAGTAAATAAGGAGGTACTATTTCCCTAACACTGAAATAAGTGATAGAAAGAATAAGATAAAAAAACTAGAGTAATTGTACACATGACTCACAAAAAATAAAATAAAATGAAATAAATAAAGGAACTAAGTACCTCTGACTGAAGGGAAGCCATGACAATCCATGTGTAGTAGTCCACGCGCTGCTAAAGACGAATCATGAACCTCACACTCTGTATAACACTGTCTAGTCCATCCATCAGAAGCCAGAACATCTGCCACCTGGTTGCCCTCGCGAAAAATGTGCAAGAGACTGTCTTTGTCAAGATGTACGTGCTGTCGAATGCGACGAAGAATATGCTGAAGATACCAAGGACCGCCTCCACGAAGAATACAATGGATAGTGACTGTAGAATTAGCCTCCACCCATAAATCTGATAAACCAAGTGACTTGGCCAGAAGGATGCCATCAAGGATTGCACGGAGCTCAGCCTCCAAAATAAGGCAACCACTATACTCCGTAGAGAACACACGAACATAACAACCCAAAGAATCTCTGATAATACCACCTCCACCAGC
>CAVNYN010287487.1:1895-47644 GCA_963692815.1 Nyctanthes arbor-tristis | reverse complement strand
TATTAAAAAGATATTTATTAAAAAGAAAAAATAATAAAAATATTCAAAAATAAAAGCATACATTGTTACGTGTTTAACATAGTATGTTTTATAGTATTTTTGAAATATATAAAGTTTAGTAAGTGTATATATGGGATTTTCTTAAAAAATTAGGGTATAAGTAAAACTACCCCATATTTTTCCATGTTACTAGGCTTTAGGGTTTCCTGTCTTTTTCTATGTACTTTCTTTCTTTCTTTTTTTCTTTTTCTCTTTTTTTTGAATAGTTTTCCGATCTCTTTCTTAAAACGAATAAGAGTTGCTCTTGGAATGCATGAATGAATAAATAAATATTTGTTTATAATTATTACTTTATTCATATATGCTTACCGTATTATTAGTAAACTAATAATATTATTTTATTTTTAACTTATTATTTTTCAATTAATAATTAATAGTTGCCAATTTAAAATTATGAGATATTAATTAATTATTATTACTTAACCAAATTCTGCCCGCATAGTTTTGGTCACGGTTTTGGCTTATACAATACACAACTGTAAGATTGTGAATTTACCCTCAATTTAATTTGTAAAAGATGGTCTAAATAATTACTTACATATAATATTTTCCATACTTAAATGACACACCATTTCTAAAACAAATTTTCTGGAATAAAGAAATTATAACATCGGCTTAACAATTATAAGACATCTTGCACTCTCATTGCCAACATTTAGGTTAGCATCAATTTCTTTTCAGATTGTTAGACTATTAGGGCTAGTAATTTACTTGGTTCCTTTGCTACTAATTTATTGGTTATACCCATATCCCCACGTGCAGTTAATCGCGGTTGTCATCGCTTTCACCGCCAAAGTGGTTAGTGGGATATGGAGGTAGGATTATGGCTTGACATCGGATTCGGAAACCCGACAATGGGTCGAGTTGAGTCAAGTCAAAATGGCCAACGGCTCAGTTAGCGGGCTTAAATTGTAGAACCTGACTTAGGTCGAGTCGGGTGACGAGATCGGACTAGGCACAAGCTAGTCAACCAGGTCAAACCAACTCAGTAAAACCCGAGTCGGTTAGACCCGACTAACCTGAAATTTTTTTTTTTGCTGCAATAATAAATTTAACAATTTCATTTTTCACATAAGTCATACACAGACACACTCTCTCAAGTCTCAAGGCTCTAATGAACTCAAGAGTAGAATTATAATTTCCTCTATTGATCCACTGCCGTCTGCCAGCCATCCACTTGATCCATGCTGGTGACGCTGCTGCGTCGCTAGTGACACCGCTACTATTACCGTGCGATGCTGTCCTGTTGCTGCCGCGGCGATGCTGGTACTGCGTTGCCGCCGCCGTCGCCACCGGAGTCTACCTTTGGACTTGCTTTTCTTTCAATTGTCATCATGATCTAACTTGTAAGAGTTTGCAAGAATGTATAGGATAGAAACTAGGGTTTTTTTTGTTCTAATTGATTTTGTACAATTAATTTATGGGCTTTTTAATTTTTTTGGGCCTCACAATTCCCAAATAAATTTTGATTAGTTTTTTTTTTTTTTAAATTTTTGGTCCTCTTTGGGTACTGGGCTGACCCAAACTGAAAACTTGACTCAACCCGAGTCAATTGACTCGGGTTAAGTCGGGTTTCAAAACAGAGCCGGATTGGCTCGATTCTTAAATCCCAATCCCAACTAACTATCCGGTAGGGTTTGGGTTGGAAGCAAACTAACCCGAGCAGCCCGACCGATGCATAGGCCTAGGTAGGATGCATACAGGTCTGAGGTGGGATACGTACAGGTCTAACATATAATTGGTTTAATGTTTCAGTTTAGAGAGTCGTGTTTACCATTAATTTGGTGATTCATGACTTTGATTCTTAGCGGGAAAAGTAACGGCCACTCTTATGCCACATAAGTTAGCGTTTAGTTTGCCAAATCAGCATTTCCATCAATAAGATTTAACGGATGTCTCTTAAGTGGGTAACAAGAAATATTTTGTAAAGTTCAATTGATATATAATGACATTTTAAAGTTCTATGAGTATATAATGACATTTTAAAGTTAATTTCGCAAATCATCCTCAATATTTGAGTTAAGTATCGGTTGGGGTCTCTACCCCCTTTTTTTTCGACCTTCTAGGTCCCCAACATTTCATAAATTCGCAGGAAAGGCCCTTTGTCTCTATTACGTTAACTTTCCATAAAAATGAACGTTGTCCCATTTAACTTTTTAATTTATAAAAAAATGATTAAGTACAACAGCCTTGGCTACTGTATCTAGCAACACATATAGGGGAGAGCGAAGAATCCCAAACCCTGTGCCACCAGACAAAGCAACACTACTACCATTTCTGGCAGCCAAGGCTGTCATTCCAAATGCCAAAAAAATGAGGGTAAATCTCTCCATTTGTTGTCAGACATGACAGCAAATAGGGGAAGGAGGACTCAGCCTCCTTTTTTTGGCTGTCAAAAATGGAAGCATTCCGGTGGTTCTACCGTGCCATTTCTGGAGGCCGCTCTTGGAAAAAGGAGGGTGGGTTAAGGTAGGGGTGGGGGTTGCCGAGTGGGTTAAGTGTTTTCTTTTTTTTTTTAAATTATTTTTAAACTTTTTTTAAAATTAAAAAGTTAAGAGATATAACGGTTGTTTTTATGGAAAGTTAACGGAATAGTGACAAAAAAGGCATTTCCTGTGAATTTATGAAAGGTTGGGGACCTAGTCAACACTTAACTCAAAGATTGTGGATGATTTGTCAAATTAACCCCAAATAAAATGGATAAATTCTAAGAGACAAATTTGTGCCTCCATAGTCAAATGGTATTAGGTCTCAAAACATTCTTGGAAAGATTCAAACTCCTCTAATTCACGAGTAGGAAAGTAGCAATGTGGAGTAAAAGGCTAATATCTTTTTACAAAAAAGTTCAAATTGAGATCTGTAAAATTCTTTATACTCCTAACTTCAATAGCTTTTCAATGTTATATCATTTGCCTAGTAAATATTTCTAAATAGTTCAAGAAATCTATAGAAATTGACTTCTCATAATCTGATATTTAGAAATTGACAAACTAATAAAAGAATCTTGATTTTCGCTTGGACCAAGTATTGCAACTGATGATGCTCCGGATCACGACCCAAGGGCGGAGCCAACTGTCAATATCCAGGTAGGCCGAAAATATAAATTAATACTAATTTGTATATTAAATTTTTTTAAAATTATATATGGTCAAAAAATGCTATTTTGGTCAAAGTAGAGTGTGCCCAAGCAAAGTGCAGCACACCCGACCTACGCCCCTGTCATGACCCACTAAAAATAATTTTTTTTCCAACTAAATAGGAAAGTGTCTAATTAATTGGAATATATTTTAAAAATTGAAATGAAAAACTGACCACTTCAAAAGTGCTCAGACAATACTACAAATAAAATGAAGCAGACACATCACATATTAATTAAGTTCTCAATATAGACTACATAAAGTAGCTAAATCAATGCAAATATAATACACACACACACACATATATATATATATCTTGACCTAACAGCAAATTAAATATAGGCTAGTAATGTTTTCTTTGTATTTCAATTTCAAGTTTTTAACTTTGAATTCATTCAATTTTTCTTCCCAAAAAAACATAAATAAATAAATAAATAAATAAATAAATAAAACTTTCAATTCATTTTCAATTTTTGGTTTTTGTAGGTTTTCTCCCCATTTTTTACTCTTTCAAATTGATTGTAGGTGAAAGAAATCAAACGCATAATCAAGGATTCATAAATTCACTTGTAAGCCATTAGACCACATAGGTCTCGGTTTTATTATAGTAACTTGAGAAAAGATGAATTGGTTTTTCTTTTTTTTTTTCCTGTTTTAATTTTACATTAAAGGCACTCAAAACAAATGTCATTTTGAATTTTCTTCATAAAATTTTTATTTATCATCAGAAACTCAAAATTAATATGAAACTAAACATGTTAAATATATATATATATATATATATATTAATTGAGGGTCGGGATCTCAAATTTGAGATTTCCATGCTCGATGTATATCTTATCTTCTTATATATTTTGATGGATTTATGTTCAAAGTTTTTTGATTTTTTAATTCAAAATTTTTTAATATATATCTAAGAAGTATTTCGTAATTTAGATTAGACTATTTCCTTTTTAGCTGATGTGTTAATTTTTAATTATTGTTTATACGCTTTTAAATTGAGTTGTTATGAGGTTATTTTTCTTGTTTATAATAAAAAAATAGTTTTACAAACAATTCATAGTTTACAAAATTCTCATCACAGTATAATCACATAGAAAAATAAAATGTTTGATTTCCTGAAATCGGGTATGCTATTAGCTATATACCCGTCATCTTACCCATCAAAAATTTTTTGTCCTATCCCTACTTAAATCGGACACGGGATAGTACGGATAATTACATTACCCATTTATTAGCCCATTTATATATTTACATATTTTCATTTTCATTTTTGGTTTAATGATGAATAGTATCGTAAACACTAAATTACAATTGTGATATTGAAATTACTAAATTTTCTCGATAAGTTTCATTATCTTTTTCCATTTCAAACTATTAGAATTTCTGGTAAATATTTTTATTTTTGACAAGAACAGTTAAACAGGCCGGGTACGGGCAATAATTATGATAATTTTTCCCGACCCATTCTCAAGTCGGGCCGAATTTCTTTATCCCATCCCTAACCTAATTACTCGTTTAGTTTGGCATTTCTCCTCTTAATGGAGTCAGTACTAGTGGGTATCGGGTTTGATGAGTTTGTTTTTGGCATCCATACTGAAGTCACTTAATAGTATTCTATATGGGGTACAATATAATAACTATTATTTAATAACAAAATAATCAAAACATTACAGCTCATTAACGTGGCTCTCGCTCGGGTAAGAACCAGATTATTTGAAAAATGGAAAACTTAAGTAGCCTAAAAATGGCAAAGTGAATAGAATTAAGTATTTAACTGTAATTTTAAGATAGTTCAAAAAGCCCTTTTCGTACCTCTTCATACGTAGCCGTTTTGGTAAACTCTTTCTAATCAAAAACTGAAATGGATCAAATTAGTCACATCTACTCACAGAATTCATTACTACACAAATCATCAGTCTTTTCCGCTTATCTATTTCTCTATCAAAATAGAAATAGAACTCTAAGACGAGCACTCTTGTTGTAAACATGTGCAACAAGGTCTCTCATTACTTCATATTAGCGAAAGTTATGAATTACAAATTTACAATACAGTGAATTAATAGGGAAACAATAAAGTTAATGTCCTATTCGATCTGTGATAATCAACATTTGCTATAGATAACAGAAAGGTGAATGGGGAGTTATATATGACAATAACGGACTGATAAAGATCTCATTGTTATCATAATCGAAGACAGGGCTTCAACTTGAAATCAATGGGATTGATCATGACATTGTCAATTCATCATTTTAAACCTCTTTCTCAACTCGTTCGAGTACTACAACCTTCTCCTCCTCCTCTACCTTTCTACTCTTCCATCGCCCATCGACGGCAACCAGTGCAAACTCTTTGCTTTGTACCTCTAGAGGGAAATTCAAGATTTCCCTGCTCTTGCGCAATTCAAATGCAGCCCTTTCGTAGCCCTCACAGCCTCTGCGGCCATGTTTATATGCCAAGCCAAATCCACGAACCTCGCCGGTTGGGTCCCAGATCTCGACTGCGTACTTGCTCGACGACCTCGTTCGGACCCCTCGGTGATTTATTTTCTCTTCTATACTTGACTTGTTCCAATTAGTGGGGTTGACTCAGATCAAAATGGTCAATAGGTTGGGTGGCGGGCATAAAGAGTAGAGCCTGACTCAGGTCGAGTAGGGTGATGGGTTGACGCGGTATATCCTAGTCAACCTGACTCAGTGAAGCCCGAGTTGGGTTAGACCCGACTAACCCGAATTTTTTTTTGCCCCCAGTAAAAACATGTTTGCTTAATTCCATTAAATTTGACAATTTCATTTTTCATATAAGGCACATACAGACACACTCTCTCAGGTCTCAAGTATTTTATGCTAGAGTAGAATTCCAATTTTTTCCACTGATCCACTATCGTCTGCCAGCCGTCCACTCAATGGTGACGCTGCTGCTGCCGTACTGTGTCACTTTGCTGCCGCCGCAACGCCGGTGCCGCGATGCTGCCACAGCAATGATGGTGTTGCGCTCGCACTACCGCTGCCGCCAGAGTCTATCTTTGGATTTACTTTTCTTTCAATTGTCATCATGATCTAACCTGTAAGAGTTTGCAAGACTATATAGGATAGAAACATTTTTTTTTTGTTCTAATTGATCTTGTACAATGAATATGTGGGCCTTTAATTTTTTTGGGCCTCCCAATTCCCAAATGAATTTTGATTAGGTTTTTTTAAAAAAAAATAAAATTTAGGCCTCTTTCAGTACTGGGTTAGCCTAAATTGAGAACCTGACACAACCGAGTCAATGTGAGTTGACTTAAGTTGAGTTTCAGAACAGAGTTGGATCGACTCAGTTCTAAAATCTCAAACCCGGCTAATTGTTGGTTCGAGAGCAAACCCGAACCTCTTGACCTGATGCCCAGGCCTAGGTAGGATGCACATGGGTCTAATGTGGGATGTGTATAGGTCTAACATATGATTGGTTTAATGTTTCGGTTGAGGGAGTCGTGTTTACCATTAATTTAGCGATTTTTGACTCAGATTCTGAGTGGGCAAAATAACGGCCACTGTTATACCATATAAGTTGGCGTTCGGTTTGCCAAATCAGCATTTCCATCAATATGATCTAACGGATGCCTCTTGAGTGGGTAAGAAGAAAAACTTTGTAAAGTTCAATTGATATATAACGACATTTTAAAGTTTGATGATTATATAACGACATTCTAAAGTTTGATGATTATATAATGACATTTTAAAGTTAATTTCACAAATCGTCTCCAATACTTGAGTTAAGTATCGGCTGGGTTTCTAACACTTGTTTTCGACTTCCTAGTTCCTCAATCTTTCATAAATTCACTGAAAAGGTCTTTTTTTGTCACTGTTACGTTAACTTTCCATAAACATGACTGTTGTACCCTTTTAACTTTTTTATTTAAAAAAAAAGCTTAAGGATAGCATTTTGTTGCCATTTCCGAAAGCCAAAAGAGGGATTGAATCCCCTTCTCCCAATTTACTGCCGAAATGGCAACATTTCCTTTTTTGGCCTCCGGAACAGCAGCCTTGGCTGCTGTTTCCGGTAACACATGAGGGGAGTCTCTCTCCAATTTTTGTGGCAAAAAAATTTTTTTTTTGGAGAGGGGAGTACTCTTCCACTTTGTGCTACCAGACAAAGCAACACTGCTACCATTTTTGATAGCCAAGGCTATCATTCCGACTACTAAAAAGGGAGGTGAGTCCCCCCATTTGTTGTTGGAAATGGCAGCAAATAGAGGAGGGAAGACTCACCCCTTTTTTTGGCCGTCGGAAATGGCAGCATTCCGACGGCCGTACCGTGCCATTTCCAGAAGTCACTCTTGGAAAGAGGAAGGTAGGCTAGAATGACGTAAGAGGTGGTGCCGACTGGGTTGAGTGTTTCTTTTTTTATTATTTTTCAACTGTTTTCAAATTAAAAAATTAAGGGGTATAACGGTCCTTTTATGGAAAGTTAACGGAATAGCAGTGACAAAAAGGACATTTCTTATGGTTTTATGAAAAGTTGGGGACCCAATCAATACTTAACTCGAAGGTTGGGGATGATTTGTGAAATTAACCCTAAATGAAATGGATAAATTCTAAGAGATAAATTTGCGCCTCCATTGTCAGATGGTATTATGTCTTCAAAACATTCTTGGAAAGATGCAAACTCCTCCAATTCTCGAGTAGGAAGGCACCATTGTAGAGTAAAAGGATAATATCTTCTTGCAGAAAAGTCCAAATTGGGATCCGTAAAATTCCTTATGATCCTAACTTCAATAAATTTCCAATGTTATATCATTTGCTTAGCAAATATTTCTAAATAATTCCAGACATCCGTATAAATTGACTTCTCAGAATCTAAAACTTAGAAATTGACATACTAATAAAAGGATCTTGATTTTCGCTTGGACCAAGTATTGTAACTGATGGTGCTTCGATATCACAACCCACTAAAAATAATTTTTTTCAACTAAACAGGAAATTGTCTAATTAATTGGAATATATTTTTAAAATCGAAACGAATAACTGACCATCTCAAAAGTGCTCAGACGATACTACAATTAAAATAAAGCAGGCACATCACGTATTAATTAGGTTCTCAATATATACTACATAGAGTAGATACATCAATGCAAATATATATATATATATATCTCTTGACCTAACAGCAAATTAAATATAGGGTAGTAATGTTTTCTTTGTATTTCAATTTTAAGTTTTTAATTTTGAATTCATTCAATTTTTCTTCCCCAAAAAAAAAAGCATAAATAAATGAATAAAACTTTGAATTCATTTCAATTTTTGGCTTTTGTAGGTTCTTTGCCCCACTTTTTTTTTTTTACTCTTTCAAATTGATAATAGGTGAAAGAAATCAAACGCGTAATCAACGATGTGTAAACTCACTTGTATGCCATTAGACCATATAGGTGTCAGCTTTATTGTAGTAACGTGAGAAAAGATGAATTGGTTTTGCCTCCTTTTTTCCCCTGTTTTAATTTTACATTAAAGGCACTCAAAGCAAATGTCATTTTGAATTTTCTTCATAAAATTTTTATTATCATTGGAAACTCAAAATTAATATAAAGCTAAACATGTTATATATATTGATCGAGGGTCGGGTCTCAAATTTGAGATTTCCATAGTCGATGTATATCTTATCTTCTTATATATTTTGATGGATTTATGTTCAAAATTTTTTTATTTTTTAATATTCAAAATTTTTTTATATATCTCTAGGAAATATTTCGTAATTTAGATTAGACTATTTTCTTTTTAGTTGATGTGTTAAGTTTTAATTATTTTTTATATGCTTTTAAATTGAGTTGTTGTGATGTTACTTCTTTTCTATATAATAAATATATGGTTTAATGAGCATTTCATAGTTTACAAAATTTCCATTATAGTATAGTCACATAAAAAAATAAAATATTTGATTTTCTGATATCGCGTATGCTATTAGCTATATACCAGTTACCTTACCCATCAAAATTTTTTTTGTCTTATCCCTGCTTAAATTAGGCACAGGGCGGTACAGATAATTCATATTACCCATTTATTGGCCTATTTATATATTTTCATTTTCATTTTTTGTTTAATGATGAATAGTATCATAAACACTAAATTACAATTGTGATATTGAAATTACTGAATTTTTTTGATAAGTTTCATCATCTTTTTACCTTCTAAACTGTTAGAACTTTTGGCAAATATTTTTATTTTTGACGGTTAAACAGGCCGGGTATGGGTAACAATTGCGATAACTTTTCCTGAACCATTGTCAACTCGGGCTGAATTTCTTTATCCCATCTCTAACCCAATTACCCGTTTAGTCTGGCATAATTCCTCGTCTTAATGGGGTCGGGTACTCGTGGGTATCAGGTTTCATGAGTTTGTTTTTGCCATCCTTACTGAAGTTACTTAATAGTATTCTATATCGAGTACAATATAATAACTATTAGTTAATAGCAAAATAATTTAAACATTGCAATTCAGTAATGTGGCTAACGCACGGGCAAGAACCTGATTATTTGAAAAATGGAAAACTTAATTAAGTAGCCTAAAAATGGCAAAGTGAATAGACTTAAGTATTTAATTGTAATTTTAAGATAGTTTAATTGTAATTTTAAGATAGTTTAATTGTAATTTTAAGATAGTTCAAAAATCCCTTTTCGCACCTCTTCATATGTAGACGTTTTCGCAAACTCTTTCTAATCAAAAACTAAAATCGATCAAATTAATCATGTCTACTCACAGAATTCATTACTACACAAATCATCTATCTTTTCCGCATATTC
Organism: Nyctanthes arbor-tristis; assembly: GCA_963692815.1. Taxonomy (NCBI): domain Eukaryota; kingdom Viridiplantae; phylum Streptophyta; class Magnoliopsida; order Lamiales; family Oleaceae; genus Nyctanthes; species Nyctanthes arbor-tristis. The sequence goes on along the minus strand of CAVNYN010287487.1, from coordinate 37,671 downwards.
TATTTCTATATCAAAATCGAAATAGAATTCTAAGACAAGCTACTCTTGTTGTGAACACGTGCAACAAGGTCTCTCATTACTTCACATTATCAAAAGTTATGAATTACAAATTTACAATACAGTGAATTACTAGGGAAATAATAAAGTTAATGTCCTATTCGATAAGTGATAATCACCATTTGCTATAGATAACAGAAAGGTGAATGGGGAGATATCTGTGACAATAACGGACTGCTAAACATCTCATTATCATCATAATCGAAGACAGGGCTCCAACTTGAAATCGATGGGGTTGATCGTGACATTGTCAATTCATCATTTTCAACCTCTTTCTCAACTCGTTCGAGTACTACAACCTCCTCCTCCTCCTCCTCCTCCACCTTTCTCCTCTTCCGTCGCCATCGACGGCAACCGGTGGTGCAAGCTCTTTGCTTTGTACCTCTAGAGGGAAATTCAAGATTGCCCTGCTCCCGCGCAATTTGAATGCAGCCCTATCATAGGCTTTCGCAGCCTCTATTGCTGTGTTATACGTGCCGAGCCAAATCCGCGAGCCTCGCCGGTTGGGGTCCCGGATCTCGGCTGCATACTTGCCCGACGATCTCCTTCGGACCCCTCTGTGATGTATTTTGTCTACCATACTTGACTTGTTCCAATTAGTTGACCCCGATAAATCAAGTAACTCAAACTTCTCGACCCTTGGCAATTCTATCTTAAGTGAAGGGTTGCAATGACTAGAATTTACTACCTTTTGTATTGTGAAGTCTATTACCTGACTTTGCTCCAAAAATATGTATCGAGAGCTCGATAAATCGGAGACATCGATCGAGTAATTATCCGAGTTAGAAGTCAACGAGTTGTTACTTGAGGATTGCGAGCAAAAGGAATGCAACATTTCTTCTTGAGAAAACTCTTCAAGAAGATGCATTCTAATTTGCTCCAATGCAAATGCTTCAGCTGGCGTCGCCATCTAGGTTGCATGGAAACGGAAACAACTCGAAAGCGTCTCTTGGCCAAAACCGAAACCGAAACCCTAATATCTTAATAGGGGAAGTTGGGATATATCTGAAGAATCAGCACAGAAGATAAGATCAGTGGAAGTGGTATATATACAATAATACAAAGACAACATTGATGAGAATTCAAGTCAATAATACAAAGACAACATTGATGGGAATTTCCAAGTTACTTCTTTAAGAACATGGATAAGAAATAAATTGAGTTTCAATCAGGCTTCATTGACTTTATAAATTATTTCAGGTGATCAAGTCAAGTCTTTTAACAAGTCTGAGCCGTGGATTCCCTGTTCCCTGATTAACTGACGGTTGAGATTTAGAGCCGTCTAATTTGCCTAGCTATCTGCTTCTAGAACTTTTAAATTAATTATGGATACTCGGCACTATGTGCATATATACATATATATATTTTACTGATGATGATGAAGCGGAAATTCATCGAAATGTGTTTAATTAATCTGTTTATGTACATTTTTTTTGAAAGATGAGTAATATTACAAATCCGTCCCATCTCATTTCTACCCCGATATATATATATATATATATATATATCCATCCAACTAAATTGCTTAATTATATATCTCGCTCATTTGTTTTTAATTTATCGCGATATATCAATAATTCAATATAGTGAATCTTGGGTGGAAATGAGATGAAGTGAACATTTAGCATTAAGGAAACCAGGGGCGTACTTTTCGTTCCTAGCATGAGATGGTTTTCCAGTGTTCTAAAAAAATTTAAAATTTAAAAATGATAGGCAAAGTATAAATAAGTTCAGTGAGTTGGGGTGTACTCGATTCATTGCACTACGTGATTTTAATTGAATAGTCATCAACTTAAGTAATATATATCATCAAATGCCTCTTTATTATCATCTTTACATACTAGCCATCCTATGCTTTACTTATTAATTTTGCCTAAATTAAGTTGCATGATTTTGTAGAGAAGTTAATTTCGTACCATAGCCAGTTATAAATTTTCAACCATCAATGGGATCCAGTGTTTGAAGTACACCAACTGCTTTAGCTTCAATCAAGATTTATCTCAGCGTCTACGTAGATAATTTAAGTGAATATTTCTATTTTTATCGATTCGTTGACCAGGTAAATTGGGGTGGCTGCTAAATCTAATTAATGCCTTGAATCTAGTGAAATACAATACAATATATATTGTTGGATCCATGTTACAAGGTTTTGGCGCAACATATTTATTCGGCCATCCTGTCACTTTCCTATTTCATTAAAGCAGCAAATAAACAAATCTTCGAACAGTGACATCTCACCTGACAACTGAATTATGATAACTTCGGTTTGTTTACTTTTATAAAGTCAATTTATAAAGAGAGTTTATAAAAAGTGAAAATGAGTGATGAAGATTTAATTAAAGTTTAAAATGTATGGTGATAATTGAGTAATTGTCAAATCAAAGGTAGGTGAATTTATAAATGAAAAAATAAACGATACCAAACAAGCTTTTTTGGTTGATTGCCTTTATTTGATCTTACTAGAGCGACTCAGATACGCTCTGTGAATTACAATAATAATAATTTGATGGTTACTATCTTCGTCGGGTAAAATTAGACTTGTTCTTATTTTTGAGACGAACAAAAAAAAAATAAAAAGAAAAAAAAAGTAGAACGGGGTATACATAGTATTATATTGGAATTTAAGAAAATCTTGTACATCTAATACAGAATGAAAAAGACTCCATTTAATTTGTATTTTCTTTTCTTTTCTTTTTCCCCCCTCTTTTTCTCTTTTTTTTTTTTTTTTTTTTTTTTTTTTAAAGGTCATCTCTGTCAATCTTTAACTCATGGGCAGATCCAGGCGTGACCCGTCATGGGCCCGAAATTTTTTTTTTAAAAATATTTCATAGAGAAGTACAAAATTTCAAATAAACCTACCCTAAGTAAAATTAAATTTTTTTTCATTATATTCCATATTTAAAAAATTTTCTAAATTCACCCCTACATGCACTACAAATCAAGCAAATGAATGCTACAGAATGGGTGCTAATTAGTGTCTCTGTTAGGCATATTGAACGTATTGATATATATATATATATATATGTTCGAAAGTTTAAACCGGCCATCTTAGCAAATAACCATTTCTATTTACGTACACGTGTGCAATATTTGAATTGTAACTCCAGTTATAATTGGCTGCCAAATAGTCCTATTTTGAGAATTTTTGTTTTTCAATTGAGGAATATGTGCTTCCAGACCTTAACTAAAATTTAAAATTAACCACGAAAATGTTAAAGATAACACAATCCATTGCGAGGGCAAATATATACACACACAAGGAAGAGAGAGAGAGAGAGAGAGAGAGAGAGAGAGAGAGAGAGAGAGAGAGAGAGAGAGAGAGATTGCTTGTCCTCGTTTGAGCTCAAACAAGGCATACCTGAGATGAGCAATTAGTTCAGCTTGGGATTTTGCCATCCAAAAAAGCTAGTAACATTTATAGAGTTTATGAATTTTCATTTAAGTTTATATAGCTTCCTTTTTAATTTATTCAATAGTTTTGCGCATCATTATCAATTCGTGTATTAAATTAAATTTTGTTACGGGAAATACTACCTTATTCGTCCTGCAGAGATAGATTCATTCCAATTTTCACAAATATTAAAAAAAGTATAATTAATAGTATTGAAAAGGTAAACTTTAATATCATTCTCTAATTTCTCTAATATATGTCATTTCGTGTAATAAATTAAATATTCATCTTTAAATGATACTATTTTGTTGATTAGAGTGCAATTTAAATAGGGGTTAAAAAAAAAGAAAACTAATTAATTTTATACATTTTTTTTAAAAAAAAAGTGGCCGATATTTGAGGAAGGATGAAAAAAAGAAAACTAGACTATTTTTATTTGACAGAGGTAGTAATAATTACTTTATTCATAGTTTCCAACTTAAAATAGAGGCCATTATTTTAAATTTATTTCCATTCATATCAAGTTAAGGCTGCAGTCAGCATGAACCTTTTAAATATGGTCAGTTAAGTCGGGTCTTAGTCTTAGATGCTCTTCTTTATGCAACCAACGACTACGTTGTATTTGGACATGGATTGCAAACTAAGTTGGAATTTTTTGTTATAAATAAATAAATTTTAAAAAACTTAATGTAATTGAGTGTTGCAACATACTTATCAATCTAACTGAATCTATAATTAGAATGACCTTTTGTCTAGCTTAATTTTTGCTTTTTATTTGTATAAAGTAAATGAACATGAAATGACACGATAATAAATAGAGTAGTGTTCAAAAACCTTTGAAAATTATGTTAAAAAACCTCCCATCAGGTATGGTCTGCATTTTTACCCCTAAAACAGTCTAAAGCAGGGTTAATTAATCGGTCAATTTGACAACTCAGATTAATTTTTTTTATCCACCACCTTGTGACATTGAACCTTGGAGGTGCATCATGGTCGGAGGCGCAACACTTCCCATATATTCACTAAAAGTCGTCGTGGTGTGAGGAAGTGCACATCTCAACTAACCCTAATTAAGCGCTCAACACGCACAAGGAAGAAGAAAGAAGAAAAGAAACGGAGGAAGAAGAGTAGGGGCAAAAAAAAAAAAAATGGAAATGATATTTCTACACCTGCTGTGACACCTCGGCCGACGCCCATGTAAAGGTTTCAAAAATATGTAAGTGATGTATCGTACTTAATTCGCAACTTTTATATATCTTTCGTGTTGGTTCCGAAAAGAGTGGAATACAAATAACATTTCTCGTAAAGAAAATTAATGGGGAGGAGGTTGATGGCTTTGTATTTTTAACATTTGCTTTATGTGATTGAATTTTTCCCATTTTCATACATTGAAACTTTTTAAAGTCAAATATTAATTTCAAAGTAGGACGACTTTTATTACTTGTAAATTAAACAAAGCAAACTTTTTAATTTATCCCTTCATTGTATTGGCTAAAAAAGATTCTACAAGATTGATTTTTAGACCTGTCCCTAATTGATAGATACGTTTATATTAAAATATCATTGACGTTGTAATGTACTTCATTTGTCCACACATGTAAATTGAAACTTATGATATTCTATTGCTAGTAAAAATAAAAAAAGAGAGAAGGCGAACGGAATATTTATTATTTATTTATTTTCGCAGTCAAGGTTTAAGAAGGCCTGCAAATCATCAAATTCAAAGGAAAACTACACGCCTATATTTTAATTATATTATTATCATATATATGCAGAAAACGACAACATAGCTGCTTAAGCAATTTGTCAATTTAAGTAAAAATATTTGGGACTTATAAAAGTTAATTAAAGGCTATATATATATATATATCCTATAATTTTTGTCATATATGCTGAACGAAGCACAGAAAACGTCAAAAGAACAGTAAAACCTGGTACAAACAGTCAAACTATGCATGCATGTGCAATTGTTATAGTTTAATGACCTCATAGAAAGAAAAATATTTTCTTTTTTTTGAAAATAAACATTAACTTTAATTAAATCACGAATGCCCCAAAGCCGGAGCAAGTAACAAAGGAATACAATCAATCTAATGATATGAAGCAGACGAAACAAGCACATAACGTGCAAGAGTATGAGCTAACGTATTCTCATCTCTAGAAATATGTCTATCTTGAACCACAAGCTAATTGTGTCAATAGAGTTCTAATATGCTCATAAATGCTTACCAAAGCACCCTTCATCCTCAGGTTCTCCACTCCCCATATCACTTGAATCGCGTCAACCCAGACCTCTTGTAACTGAATGCCCTCTTCCGCTATCAGCTGCAGGAGATATCGCAAGGAAGATGCTTCTACTTCCTCCACATTCAACCCATTCCTACCCTTAACTGCAAAGGCTGCCACCATCAATTCCCCGTTGCACACCACACCTCCGAACCCAACTCACTTTGGTCCGACCGCTGCATCTATTTGCGACATCCTCTGGTGCCCACCCATTGTGTAATCTCTCTTTGAACCGCCAACCCCCTTCCCTCTTGTAGGCTTCGACCATTTGCCTGTTGATACGCCTGTAGATATGCCAAAGCCTTGTCACAACCCTTCTCTATATTCCCCATACGTCCCTCATGAATCATCAGATTTCTAGCCTTCCAAATTGCCCACCAGAGCATCCTAACATTCGCCACCAATTCTGCCTCAAGATTTTTCACCACAGTAGTCACCATGACCAAAAAAATCGGATGAAAAAGTGGCTTAATGAACCCCCACATCCCTGCATATTTTCACATCCTCTTTGCCCATGCATCCTCTTTGCCCATGCACACCGTCCAAAAAGATGCTCATTTCTCTCTCTAGCTCCACAAAAAACATAGCACAAATTATTCTCCAAATGATGCTTGTTGAGATTTTCCCCGGTTGGCACTGCGCATCTTAAAAGTTTCTACAAGAACACACGGACCTTCAGGGAAACAACCAGACGCCAAAGAAATTTCTAGAACCGTGGCCTCCCTGAAGAAACGCCCGACTGGGCAAGCTATACCCCCTCCTTCAACAAATTATGTCTTCTTTTAACATTGTAATCACCTGTACTGGTATAATGCCAAATACGTGTATCCTCCTCCTGACCACTTCCCAATGGAATGGCCAAAATAACTTTAGCGTCAATGGGATAAAAATTCCCCTCCACCTTTCCAACATCCCACTATCCATTGACTAAAAGATCACAAACCTGCAACACATTCCCAGCTGATGGAAAAACCGGACGAAAGCCTGGCTCCCGAGGGATCCACTGATCAGTAAAATTTCTGACCTTTTCCCCATTTCCAATCCACCACCTAACTCCCTTTCTAATTAATTCCAACCCCCGCTCTAGACTTTTCCAGAGATATGATGGCCCTTGCCTATCACGTGCCTCTAAAATATTTGAATCTGAATAATATTTCGCCTTAAGTATTTAAGCTACCATAGTGTCAGGATATTTAAACACTCTCCATGCCTGTTTTGCCACGAGAGCTTGGTTAAATAAAGCTACATCACGTAAGCCCAAGCCTCCATCCTACTTTGGCCTGCACACCTCCTCCCAGCGGATCCAAGCCATTTTTTTTCCCTTCGTTGACCCCCACCAGAACCGAAGCATTAAGCTTCGAATATCATCACAAATCCTCCGAAGCAGCAGAAATAAACTCATCACATATGTCGGAATAGACTGAACCACAGACTTCAGCAATACATCCTTCCCCGCCGTAGATAATAACTATTTTCTCCAACCTTGCATCCTTTTCCAAACCCGGCCTTGAATAAAAGCAAAAATTCTATTCCTATTCTGACCAACCATCAAAGGCAAGCCCAAATAATAGTCATGGGATCTAAACTCCTGAATGCCAAGCATGTGCATCACTGAACTCTTTATATGCTGTTGCGTATTTGGAGAAAAAATGACAGTTATTTTCTCTATATTCACCATCTCGCCAGACGCTCTGCATACATCTCTAGCATTTGTGACATAGCCTAAACATCCCGTGCCTGAGCCCTGGCAAAAATAATGGAATCATCTGCAAAAAATAGATGATTGATCCGAGGAGCACGCCTACAGCACCTGAAACCCTGAAGTCTCTTTTCCTTTTTGTCATTCTCAATGCACCTGAAAAGCCCTCAGTACAAAGGAAAAACAGATACGGTGACAGAGAACATCCCTGCCTTAAACTCCTAGACAGAACCACCTCACCGTAATATTCACCATTTAGCCGAAAAGTAAATGAAACAGATGAAATACAATAAAAAATTAACCTAATCCATTACTCGGGAAAAGATATTTTGTGCATAACAGCACAAAAAAACCTCCATTCTACCCTGTCATAGGCTTTACTCATATCTAATTTCAAAGCCATAGTCCCAACCCGCCCCTGTCTCATGCTAGCCATAGAATGTAATAATTCAAAAGCAACTAAAGCATTATCAGTAATAAGCCTACCAGGAACGAAAGCACTCTAATTAGAAGAGATGACGGGATCGAGTACCTACTTCAACCGATTGGCCAGAGTCTTAGAGATGATTTTATACAGCATCGTGCACAAGCTAATGGGTTGATATCTCTGTTCTAAAAAACGCCACCTCCATGCTTCGCTTATGGGGTAAGCGGTGAAAAAAGCGGTCAACAGTTTTTGTTGACCGCCTAAGCGCGTCTGGGAGGTCAACGAAAACCATTGACCGCTAATTTTTTTTCAATGTTGACTGATTAATCACATCTGAGTCATTTCATAGCTAATGTCTACATAATAACATTGGTCCATTTTTTTGTTTTGGCTCATTTAATAACTAAAAGTCTAAAACCTAATAACATTAAGCCCATTAGACCTTGTCATTAAACTCAATAACAGTAGGAATCATCCACCTTTTATCTTTTGAAAATACTAAATTGTATAATATCTCTTAAAATTATAATGTAGATATAATATTTATGTTTTTAGATATTGTTTTCAATCTGGTGTACATTATTTTAAATATTTAACAGCTTTAGATTGATTAAAAATAAAAAATCAAAAAATGTTTTTTAACGCTGAAGCGCCTCCTAGGCACACTTAAATTTGAAAAGCTTGAAGCTTCGGGTCAATGCTTTTCTGCGCTTCACGCTTTTTAGAACACTGGTCGATATTCAATGATTCTTTTTGGGTTCTTCTTCTTTGGTAGAAGAATAATAACCGTTCGATTCACACCTGCAACCGACTGCCATTTATTCAACACCTTCAAGCAAACCTTCACCACCTCTTCACCCATCATATCCCAATGTCTCTGGTAAAATAGAGCATGAAAACCATCCACCCCTAGGGCCTTGTGTGGCCCGAGACTCATCAACGCCGCCTTCACTTCTTCCGCCTCAAAATCTTTCTCAAGTAATATACCGGCTTCAGAAAAGAGTCCCCCCTCCACCCTTTCGGCTTCTCTGTTCAAACCATCAACCGTTGATTCCCCTGACCGAAATAACTGCTAAAAATAATGTTCGATATGAGCAACAATCTGCCCATTTCCCTCTACCCAAATGTCGCTTTCGTCCTGCAGTCTTTGTATATAATTTAACTGATAACATTTGCTAGCTTTCTCATGGAAGAATTTTGAATTTCTATCCCCATCTTTAAGCCAATCCAATCAAAATATCTACCTCCAGAACATCTCATGTCGGTTCTCCAGTTGCTCCACCTCATTCTCCAATGTTTTGATCTCATGTATATGTGCCGATGGTTGTGAATCATATAACTCCTCCAATTTCCTCTTTTTTTCCTCCGTCTCCTCCCACCAACCCCGAAAATTTTCCCTGCTCCATTTCTTTAACTACTTTGAACAATTATCAACTTTTTGCCAAATAGAACAAAAGGGGTCCAAACCGTCTCCCCCTGCTACCGCCTTCCCCCACCCAGCGCCAATCGTCCCTACATAGCCAGTCTCCTGCATTCGAAAGGGCTCAAAGCGGAAAAAATGCCTTTTGAAGGTAGCGTTCTTCCAAATCGGCCAGCCACCAACGAACAATAAAATTGGTCTATGATTTGACTGAATGAAAGATAAATGTTCCACCCCCGCATGCGGATATAAACCCCTCCATCAGTCTATCACCAACAAACCGGTCCAACTGGGCCTGAATATTCACCTCTCCTGAACGCATGTTATTCCAAGTAAAAAATTGGACCCCTATATCTCACTCTCGTCAAGCCGCACTCAAATAAAACGTCTTGAAAATTGTGCATCACAGACACCTGCCTGTCATCACTACCCTTCCATTCATTTAGTTCCACAGTCTCATTGAAATCACCCCCACATAGCCAGGGTAGATCCCATTGTCTCTTCAACCGCCTCAACAATTCCCAAGTATGACAATGCTCTGCATATTTTGGATTACCATAAATCCCTGTAAACCTCCATTGCCCACCCGTATCATCCATGATAAGAGTATCAATGTGCCTTTTGAAAAAGATCTCATCTCAACTCTCCACTCATCATTCCATAATAGCATTAAACTACCACTGCACACAATCCACTACAAAATTTGTTGAAAACCCAAAGAAAGTCGAACCTTTGCTGCCCTAGCTCCTGACAACCTAGTCTCAGACAGAAAGACTAAATTAGGAGAATACAAGCGAATGAGCCTCTATAACTCGCCTGGCATATGAGGATTCTCCAGATCCAGTACGTTCCAACATAAGCAACTCATGAGGACCGGTGGTTCTGCTGAGCAGAAGCCGCCGATAAAGGAAACAAAATGTCCAATGACTCATCCATCTGTTCATCAATTCCCACATTTAATTTCTTCGCTCCATGCACTTAACACGCGCCCTCCACCTCAAGCTTACGTTTTGACTTCATACCATCCAAGGAGATAGATTTGGGGCCACTCACTGTCTTTTTCTTCAGAGATTTATTTAGTGAAAAATCATTTGCCTTGACTGAAGATCGGAAGAGTCACCGAACCTTTCTTCTTGACATGCACCACTCTCCTACTCTCCACCCTTTTTTCCACATCTTCACCCGAATCCCCACCTGCCAAACCCTTCTTCTCGGCAATGCCATGCAGCTCGTCTTCCTCCACACATTCTCCCATCATAGACACCTCTGTCTCCTTTCCCTTTCCAGCCTCCACCCGCGTACATATACCCGTCAACCCTTCACCCACTTCAATACCCTCATTCATACCCCTTACTGCCTTTACAACAATATTGCCATCCTACACTCACCCTTCAAAACCCACACTCCTCTCTTTTTCCCTTCGACTCCCCACCGAATCCTCTCTCTCTCCCGGCGATCTCCCCTTCATACCCCTACTTTCACTTGTGTATCCAATACCACCCGCCTGTGAACCACTCCTCCCGCCACAATAGGACGACAAACCCGCTTGTAAAAAATCACCATAACGTTGACTTCTCGACACCCCAATGCGACCATAATCCACTAGACACTCACACTATTTATGCCCCATCAATCCACATGAAAAGCAAAAATCTGGCAACTTTTCATATTGAAAACTCATTGTCACCTCTTCATGCACGGCTTGTAGGAATAATCACGCACCCTTCCACAGCGGCTTCCCCGTATTAATTTGAACCCTAAGCCTCGGCACTTCTCCCTACAAGTCCACAGCCAACAAGTCACCCAATACCTCACCAATCACCCGAACACAACTCTCCGTCAAACACATCAACAATAGGTCATTGATATGAATCCAAAAAGGTACGATTGTGAAACATATATGGTCCACTTCACCCATTCCAAGCGGCTGCACTAGTGAAAGAACTTGTTTATTAAACAGCCACGGACACCATTGAGATCCCGTATCTTGTTAATCTCTGAATCGAAGGTGAATAGAAAAGTGTTTTGTCCCCCTTTCGCCTCCATAGCAAAGCCCTTCTCGAGTCGCCAAATTATACGAAGGACGGGTTCGAGCCCATCTCTGTTTGCATTCCGACTTCCGAGAATACGTCCCAAGAGGGAATGTTGTATGGGCTTAACCCCCTCTTGTGAGTCATCCAAAGAAATAGTCACGGACGGAAATTCCTCCTCCTCTAATTGCAAGTTGCCACAAAGTACGGTTATATCCTCTTCTGCCATCACTGAAAACCCCGAAAGAATCAACTATAATAACCAAAACGCAAGTGTACACCATTGCGTAAAACCCGGCACACTGCTGGATGCAAGAACCCTAATTCGCCACTCAAAGAGAGAGAGAAAACGATAGGCTAGTATGCTGGTTGTAACTTTATGACCAATTTCTACCATTATAACTACTTATTTTAGACAATTTCTACCATTCAGGAATTTTTATAATATATAACCAAGTTGGAGTATGTGATAGTTCTGATCTTTATGACTTAGTTATTAATGTTTGATCAAAACTTAATGGAGTAACAAGAAGATTGAATTGAATGGTGAACCTCGATATGATCTTTCACGAGTACATATTAGACACAGAATGCATGACGGCTCGTCCAAAAAGCGACACGTAAATAAAATACAGTGGCAATACACGACGATCTTCCTATTAATTAAACTAGATTCATAAACTATCTTAGATACTGTGATTACATATTAAAGGTTCTATATTACCGTATTGTGATGTGTATTTTTTCACTTATGTCTATCCAAATAACATTTATTCAATCAAATATTTTGGGCGTAATTGAAACCAAATTGATTCAGTTTAGATACTTGATACACTTATCTAAATAGAAGTGATCATATTAGGCACATAATAAAACTCTTTTTATCTCCTTATTATTCACTAATATGGTTTACACCCTTATTCATCAATAATATATTCAGTTCATTTTTACATTGAATATATCGTAGACTTTAAACACGAACATAATCCACATTTACACATTAATATATTACATATATTATTACAAATATTGTAATAAAATACATATCGAAATATGCCTCTATGTTCATAAGCGTCATAAAATATTTCAGGAAATTCAATAGTTGTACTTACTGTAAATAAATTTAATTTAAATAAACAAATTAATGGTCAACTATTCACAACATTGACCTCTTTAGGTCATTTAAAACTTTACCTTATAATATATCTAATTATAAATTTGAAGCTACTAGTAGTAAACACTTAAAAACCTACTCCCTCTGTCCCACAAAGATAGATGAGTAGTTAATTTCACATGAATTAAGAAATAGTTGTTAATATGATTGTGACAATTAATTTTACACATATTTTCCATTTATACCCTCATGTATCATTAATATTGAATTGCATTGGTAATTGGTGTGGATGATTAATTAGGAACAAAACATGGAAACAAAAAATTAAATGCATGCTCTATTTAGTAAGTGGCCTATTTTTGTGGGACGGAGAAAATGGAATACTAGACTATCTTTGTGGGACGGAGAGAGTATTAATTAGAATCAATATATATATATATATATAATGAGGCTTAAAAAAATAAAATGGAACAATTAAACAAATACATTGTTATCCACTTAAACCTTTGGGTACAACTACTCTTTTTTTGAAATTAATTGTCTTATCCATATATTGCAAAAATTACCACGTTGATAGGTAACAAGTAATATTTTATTTCCAATTTTAAAATTCATAATTATCAATTTGTTATCTATATTAATTAATAACATAGAAAAATCCAGAATATTATATGAGTTACCGTAATAAGAAATAAAATATCAAAAAGACCCTTTTAACAAATTTTTTTGACGGGAAAACTATGGTACAAAGCTGTTACAGACTTAATTCCTTATATATATATATATATGAGATGTGCTATGGTACATTTTGATCGCAATTTTCCCGAACAAAATGCTTTAAGTAGGGGCTTTTTAGACATTTTATTTGTTTTATGGTAATCAGTACTGTAACTTTGATATTCATCTCTTTTGCTTTTTGGTTTTTAGTTTTTTGGTCTTTATTTGAATATTCTCTTTGCCTCTATCTCTCTCTCGTAGAGTTTTCATCCGTAACGTCATTAAATAAATTGATAATGAAGAGTCCTAATTCAGTTTTGTTCCTTGAATTCGTTTTTACTTTTTTTTTTTTTTTTGGTATAAATATTAATAGCTATCAGTTTCAATATTATCAAAATCTGAGGTATTCGTATTTATTGTTTGCAATTAATTAACCTTCATTTATTATGATGGAAATGATTTTATAGTTTACATCATCCATGACGATATAATATTTTCATAAAACAATTTAAAAAATATATTACTATACAATACCACCGAGCTAACAATCACTTCATATATGTAGTTATTCTTCCATTGTGTATAATATGGTAAATAAATTTATTTGTTTTATTGATGTCATTTAATTGTAAAAATAATCTAACACTATTTGCCTATATAGTATATGGTACTACTATATGGTCACGTGGTGTATATCGAGACATATCACATGATTATAATTTCCACGCATTGTGTTCTAATACATGTCACATGGTTATATAGTACGATATGATACCATATCATATGATACTAGATCGGGTTAATTGCTTTCGATTCACTGTACATTATAATTATTATAAGATGCTGTCAACAAAAATGAAAATTTCTTTTTACTTATTATTTATCATAATTTATTAAAACTAAATATTGATTATGTAGATAATTTAATAAGATATTTAATGTGCAACGCATAATTGAAAAGCTAGTTTTTATTAAACAATACGTGCAACCAATGCTTATACGGCTATGCCAGTGCTTACTCGTTTTACACGTCGGTTCCTTAAGGAACCAAGGAACCGACCTGTATTGTTGGTACAACAACATTATTTCAAAATCTGAAAGGCCGCCAACATGTATACCAAATCTAATCTTTAATTCAATATTGCTGCTCTTCTTCTTCACTGGGGAAGATCGACTATGATTTTGATCACTGGCGCCACTCAAAGTTCACCAGTTCCGATGCCATTCGAAGTCCGCGCGCAACCACCATCCCTTTTTCACCTACTCATCAGTCTCTCATTCGTTCCACTTCTTCTAAATTCAACTCGAAATAATTTTGAGAGACAAGATAAGTTAGTGATGAAAATATTTTAATGATTCATGGAATAGTTTGTTTAGAATTTGCTAATTATGATTCTAGGGTCTGTGTGTATCTGGTTAACATGAACTTTGTTGATTTGGTGGATATTTCTAACTTCTTGGACATTATTTATTGAATATATTTATACATTATTATGGGTACACATGATTTTAGTAGAATTCATGAATTTGTGGATTTTAATGGAAGTTAAACCAATGTTGCCCTCCACATGTTTGATAAAATGCCCCACAAAGCTTTATTTGAAATTGAAGCATTGCCAAGAGAGATTAATAACTAAAATTATGATGCAAGTGAATATATAGCATTGATGGACAAGTAAATTTAGAAAATCAAATAATGTAAAAAGTCTTTGATAAAGTTTGTAATACAAATGAATAAGTAATTAACAAGACAAATAAGTTAAGAAAATCAAATAATAAAAAATTATTTGATTATATTTGCGATACAATCGAATATGTAATTAATAAGCAATATCGATGTACAAATAAATTATGAAAATCAAATAATGTAAAAATTCTTTTATTCAGTTTGTGATACAAATAGATATATAATTAATAAATATGAATGGACAAATAAATTAAAGAAATCGAAAAATGTAAGGAAAAATTACCCTCTAAAAGGAAGTAACTTTTGTTTTGAATATCTTGATCGATCATGAGTTATGGATCGGAGTTAGACGTATAGGGGATGTACCACACTGTGAATGGAGTTGAAGAGTTTGTAAAATTTGCTGAGGATAATAGAAAAAGGAAACATGAAGAAATGATAGAATGTTCCTCTCGTGATTGTAAAAATATGAAAAGGTTTCATAGCTATATGGAAGTGAAATACTATTTGATTATACGTGTTTTAAGGTTATACATGGTAGATATCGTATAGTGAGAGTTTACTTCCTAGAACGAGCACCAATGACAATGAAGGTGTTTAGGAAGAGAATAAGGTGGGCAACAGTGATGGGATTAATGTAGACAATGAGAATAATGATGTCCATAATGACCAGGTAAATGAAATGATGTGTGATATACAAGATGATTTCATTGAGGTGTCGCATATATTCGATAGCTTGTTCATCAATACTTAAAAGCCTTTATTTTGTAGATATAATAAATTCACAAAATTATTGTCTTCAAATTGTATAACTTGAAAGTAAATAATGGATGAAGTGATAGGAGTTTCATGGCATTATTGGAACTTTTAAGTGACAAGCTTTCGGAGGATAAGGAGCTTCCCAGTTCAACTTATAAGACAAAGAAATTGTTGTGTCCTATGTGTATGGAGATTGAGAGGATACACACGTCCAAATAATTGTGTATTTTAAGGACTTCAAGTCATTGCAATTGGCAATCAGAGTGGAGGCACAACTTAGTTATGGAAAATTTCCAACGTAAACTATGACTCTATGTATGGAGAGAAATAAATCCTGTAAAATTTTTTTATTCATAAATTTTACATTAAATTAAAAAGCCATATATGTGGCTCAATATTTTCTGTCCTTGTATATTTTGTTTAAGATAAATATATTTTCTTCATATAATAATCACATACAGCAATTTAAATTATTACTGCGTGAGCTGGATAGAAAAAAAAAAGTTTTTTTTAACAGACTTTCTCTCTAGCTCTCTAGAGAGACAGACTTTCTCTTGCTGACTAGGGTTTCATTACCTTATTGATATGAGATTACGGAGGACGCCAAAACATTGTGGAAATCACTTTCAATTGCATATGATGAAGACGATATGGTCATGTCGGATTCATCCATCGTATCAAAATATTTAGATAAAGTAAGATTTGGACTACTGGGAAAATTATTGACTAAGAGGCCACATGGGATAGAGGTGTTTAAAGATACACTGAAATCCATATGGAATCCTATAGGTGAGATAAGGTGTCATTTTTTCAACAACAATGTGTTTCTGTCTGAATTTGATAGGGAGAAGGATATAAAGTGAGTGTGGGAGGGTCAGCTATGGAATTTTGGGCATAACTTGATCGTGTTGGCGAAGATTGATGGCAGAACTATTCCAACGATGATGCAGTTTGAAGGAGAACCATTTTAGTTACATATTTATGGATTTCCAATTATTCATAAGCATGAAGGAATGGTAAAACTAGTTGGGAATTCTACTGGGAATTTGTTGATATGGATACAGACGAGAAGGGGTCTTGTTGGGGTACTTTTCTACGGGTACAGTGTCAGTTGTATTGCAGCAAACCACTTCGTCATTTTCTAAATGTGAAGATGGGGGATGAAGGGGATGTGATACAAGTGAATTTTAAATATGAGAAGCCACTTCTGAAGTTTTGTACACTTTATGGTAAGATGGACCATACATTCCGGGATTGTCTTGAGAAAGTACCAGCGATATTATGCAAGTTTTGGTGATTCTCTTAAAGCTCCAATTGGAAATAGAGCTAAAGCCAAGATGAGGATAAATGGGGACAAAACGTCCTCATATGCAGAACTACAGCATTCGAGCGGGGAGAAACAGGGAACGGAGGTGGTAGCGGCGGTGGAGGAGAATTCCAGAGGAAGAAGTGAACACATAATGATTAATGATCATAGGCGTTCGACCGGGAATGAGGCAAACTTATTAGTAACTGTCAATGCGGAAAAGGAAAAGATGGAAGAGTTAAAGAATGGGCAGAAGTCAAATGGGGGAAACGAAAATCAGGCACTTGAAACTAAAAAGTTTCAACAGGTTTGGAGGGAGACTACATTTATCTCATGAACTTGGAGGACCCAAACATAGAAGTGGATGTTGGAATGAAAAAGAAAAATGACTCACAAGTGAGTTCCCGAGGTGGGGAAAAGAAATATCAGCGAAGGCTGCGTTGCAATCCTACCGAGGCAATGAGTATGCTTAGTTGGAATGCATGGAGCTTGGGAGGGCCTCATTCATCAACTCTACAGAAGTTCCTTTGTAGTAAAACTCCCAACCTTGTTTTCATAATGGAGACAATGGTATTGGGCTATAGGGTAAATAATTTAAGCCAGTCTTTTGGCTATGATGGGTGTTTCGTAGTGGATTCTAGAGGTCGGAGTGGGGGGTTTTTGTTGATTTGGAAGGATAGGTGGAATGTGGAGGTTAAAAGCAATTCAAAATTGAGGCATATGGAAGTGGAAGTGAGATAAAGATTTATTGGCATTTTTGTGGATCCGAATGTACATGAAAGAAGGCACACATGGACATTAATTTCGCGCCTTTGTGAAAGCCAGACTATACCAATAGTGTTTCTTGGAGATTTCAATGAAATTTTGGTAAAGAACGGGGAAGGTGAGAGGATAATCAAGGAGGCAAGTGGCTATGGAAGGGTTTAAAGAAGTGGTGTGGTGAAGTCGGCATGTTGATTTGGGTTTCTCTAGTCCTAAATTCACATGTAAAAGTGGGGCAGTATGAGAGGGGTTTGTGGCGGTTCGGCTCAACAAAAGACTTGTTTCTCTTTGAGGCAAGGAATTGTAAAGGAGATGTAGACTGAATCACCTAGATTTTCATGGTTCCAACCACTAGATGTTGCAATTGGAACTTTTCTATAAGGACCAGCCGTTTGGGAAAAGGATTTTTTTGGGTTTGAGCCATATGGTTGGAGGAAGAAGAGTGTTCGAAGGTTTTTGGAGATGCTTGGCAAAGTGCTTCTTACATCTCGATACGAGAAAAGTTACAAACATATGAAAGGCAGCTGAAAGATTGGAATATGAATGGCAATGGGACGGGTATTACTCGATACCAGAGAGTACACGCCCCGAATGGGGCGAGTATTACTTGCCCCGTTAAGTATTGGGGAGGGTACGGGGGGAAATTTTTCACCCGGAAACCTTATCGGGGTGGGGACGTGTTTTTGCCGCCCCGCCCCGCCCGGATACCCGGTCTCTCTTTTTTTTGAAAAAATATTTTGTTCTCTATGAAATTTCGAATCTAGATGCCAAAGATGAAATTGACATGATACTTAGGATGATTTTTCATATAGTTTTAATTCTATTTTTTTCTATATTTTTTAGTTATTTCTTAACAAGGAGGGTAACGAGTATTTTTTTGTACCCGTCCTGAATCACCCCCACTCCGTACCCGCCCTGTACCCGATTGAATTGGGTACGGGACAGGTACGGGGCGGGGGATTTCTTAACGGAGTGAGGACGGGAGAAGGCATACCCGTCCCGAACCCGCCTGCCAATCTAGATCGGGTACGGGACAGGTACGGGACGGGAGATTTCTTAACGGGGTGAGGACAGGAGAAGGCATACCCGTCCCGAACCCGCCTGTCATTCCTAGATTGAAATAAGCAAAGGGTAGGGGGCGGGGATAGGGGTGTGCCCAACTGTGTACAGGTACACCTCAAATCACCAGCTCATGGGCTAATAATTAGAGGCAGAGCTATGTCAGTGAACTTTAGGAAAACTCATCATTTTTTCTTTCTTTAAGATTGAATTGAATGTTGAGCTTCGGTTACAGAGAAAAATGGAAACTAGTAAAAAGTTAAAAAAATTGAGTCTCTTCAAAAAGAAAGAGGATGGCAAATTAATGACATTTGATGGGACCACATTTAAAGTGTCACCACATTCGAATACAAACCCAATTTTCAAATAAAATTATAAGAAGAAAACATGTTGTGAAATTTTTTTCCCTTTTTGTCTTAAAAAATAAGAACGGAAGTGGTAACAAGCTTTTATTTTGTAAACATCATTAATTAAATATACGACTCATCTCTTTCGGCCATTCATGAAAGATAAAAATTACTTTATGCTGAAAAATATGTGAAAATATAAATGACATTGTACTCTTATCAATTAATTTAAAATGGCTACACTAATATAAAAGATAATTATATTTTTTGTAAATTACTTTAAAATATTTTTTTCTTTTTACTTTTACTTAATTTCAGATGAAATTCCTAACTCTGCCACTGTCTAGAACGCCAATCCATTGAAAATTCTAAGCTCATATTCCGGCACACCCTTTTGTCAATTCCTGGCTGCACCTCTGGTAAAAGAAGGCTCGATCTTGTTACATATTAGAAGATTTCAGGCCTAACTGGATGGTTTCTACACTAGACGGCAAAAGGATCACAAGGCTGGACCAGTCAGAAATTTAGCAGTAGAGCTTAAAAAGAGGAATTCTATTGGTTGCAACGTGTACTGGCTGATTGTATGAAATTTGGGGACTGAAATACCTCTTTTTTTCACAAGAAAGCTACAGAAAGAAAATAAAGAAATACCTTCTGCGGGATTAATGATAAAATGGCAGAAAGATATGGCTCGAGTGGTGGAGGTGTTTAATGAGTATTATTGTGAACTTTTTTCTTCGCAGCAACGGGGGTTCGAGGAGTTACTGCATTTGAGGGCTTTGGGACCAGACTTTCATTAGAGAATTTGGCCTTTTTGGATCAGCCATGTAATGAGTAGGAGATGTAGGTAACTCTCTTTGGTATAGGAAGTTTCAAGGTTCATGGACTAGACGGATTCCGTACACCCTTCCATCAACAATGTTGGGATTCATTAAGTGACAGGATAATATACTTTTGCCTTCATGTTCTTAATGGCAAAGGTATGTTTGATGAGCTGAATGATACATATATTGTTCTCATTCCAAAAACTAAATCCCCCACTAATGTTACGGATTATAGACCTATTAGCTTGTGCAATGTTATTTATAAGATGTCACTAAGGCTATTGCTAATAGACTTAAAGTTGTTCTACCTAATTTTGATTTCCCCATGTTAAAGTGTTTTATTCCAAGTAGGTTAATCACAAACAACGTCATCTGCACCTTTGAACTCATACACTCACTGCAGAAGAGAGCTTGAGGACGTACATGGTTCATGGCATTAAAGTTGGATATGAGTAAGGTGTGTACCAAGGTGGAATCAGCGTTCGTAACTCACATGATGACTCATATGGGTTTTTTAGAACGGTAGAGGAGTCTAGTATACAAATTTACCTCTTCATCCAGATTTTCTTTTCTCATTAATGGGGTGCCGAGAGGGTCGATAGTGCCATCAGGGGGATTAAGACACGGGCGTCCTCTATCGCTTTACCTTTTTCTCCTTTGTGGAGAAGGGCTATCGCAACTGATTTCAAATGTGGTGATGGATAGTCGGATTGGAGGTTTTAGGTGTAATAGGTATTGGCCGATGATTAATCACTTGTTTTTAATGGAAGATGGTATTTTCTTTAGTCGTTCAACTGTGGGAGAATATCAGGAGATTATGAGAACTCTTGATTTGTGTGAGAATGCTTCTGGTCAACAAATGAACTTGGGGAAGTCACAAGTTACTTTTTGCCCAAAACATTTCAATAGATGATAGAAATTAGATTGTGTGTTTGCTTGGATTACCAAATGAAAGGCCTCACAGTACCAATTTGGGATTACCGACATTTATAGCTAGCAGTAAGAAGGGTATATTTGCATGGTTGAACGATAGAGTGTGGAAAAAGCTACAACTGTGGAGGAGAAGGTTCCTTTCGATAGGATAGAAATATATTCTCACTAAGGCGGTGATTCAATCTATCCCAAGCTATACTATGAGCTTGTTCTGAGTCCCCTATGAGCTTTGTAATGAACTCAAACGGCTAGCAATATTCATTTGGTGGAGAGACACTGGAAAAAAAGAATGGGAGGTGGACGGCTTGGGAAACTCTCTGTCGACCAAAGTTTCAAGGCTTCAGAGATCTCACCACATTTAATAAAGCTTTAATAGCTAAGCAAAGTTAGCACGTTTTAACTCAGCCTCTCGCATTGGCAGCAGAGATTTTGCGCACTATGTATTACAGAATGGTGGGTTTTTGGGATGCAGAATGCTAGCAAGGTTGCTTGTATTTATGGAAAAGTATTCTTTGGGTAGGGACATTATAAAAGAAGGTGTAAGAAGTAGAATTGGCAATGAAAAGAAAGCCATGGTGTTCTCTAGTCCGTGGATACCAAGACCTTATTCATTTAGGCCAATAACATCTTCTTACGAGGATCACATGATAAAGGTGGAGATATTTCTGTTGTTCTAGCTTTTCCATTGCGCCACTATAAACCACAAAAATTCCTTTCGACCTAGTCGTTTCCATGCCGTCAAAATAACATTCCCATATGCATTCCATGAACCCCTTTCACCACATCACCAAAACTCGATGACCGCAGATTTCCCAAGGAACTGCACTCTATCAATGCATAAAGCGCATCTCCATCGCGCCACTAGAGCATCTGGAACACATAGAGCTGCCGACCACTTTGTAAAAATGTGGTTATCTAGACTCTAATCAAAATGTATCCTGTCTAGCAAATAAAACAGTTAATCTTGCGTGAAGTATAACGCGACTTAGATATGTCTAGCTCGAGTATGTATGCGGAAAATAAATAACACAAGAATTGTTGACGCAGAAACCCAAAACAGGAAAAATTACAGGTACCCTTGCCACGGTACACTTGATCCACTAACATAGGTAGAGTTTAGTACAATAAAAAATAATAAGTGATATAGCACTATACACTTAACACTCAAAAGGAAAAGTTATAAAAGAAACTCTCTCTTTACGCCTTTTTGTGATAGCCTCAATCCCACATCACTTGGGTAGAGAAAGTGAGACCAGTTTATATGCCAAGAGACTCATTCCAACTGATATGAGGCCTTTTGGGTGAGAGTCCATAAGTAAAACCTCGCAGGCCAGGCCCAAAGAGGACAATATCATGTCAAAGTGGAGCGGGTCGTTACAGATGGTATCAGAGCCGAGCCCAACTAGAAGTGTGGCCAACGAGGACGTTGAGCCCCCTTAGGTGGGGTGATTGTGATAGCCTCAATCCCACATCGCTTCGGTAGAGAAAGTGAGACCAGTTTATATGCCAAGAGACCCATTCCAACTGATATGAGGCCTTTTGAGTGAGAGTCTAAGAGTAAAACCGTGCGGGCCAGACCCAAAGCGGACAATATCATGTCAAAGTGGAGCGAGTCGTTACACTTTTGACATGTGACAACACCATTGCTTGTCTTCTTTTGCTCCCGCGCTCACACAGAAATGTACATCAAGCTTCCTAGAAATCACCTAAACTCATCTTAGGAAACAAGGCCTCCTAAACCTCTTTAACCTTGTGTTGATAGTCCCTTGCACATACGTTGATCACCTATCAACGTAAAATGAAGGGTTGCCAAACAAACAAAGTTTAAGACATGAAAGTCCGGTTGCAAGATTAAATCTCGCGGTACTGGCAATGTGTTTGTTTCTCTTGTATCGAGCTTTGAGGAATCTTCAAGGATGTTCGGCTCAAATTGGACTGGTATCATTCAACCTACAAGAGAATACATATATATGTAGGATACACTTTGAATTCTTGTGTAAGTAAAGACTCAAAATTACCACATAAATGCACGAAGCAAAGAAAAAGGAAAGTTCGAGTTATAATATAGCATAAACACAAAACTTTTCTAATTCTATTTGAACATAACATGCATGTATTGTAAACCTAATTGAATATGGTAATCTAAGACAATTTAAACTAGGAAACATAGAATATGCATTTAATTAAAATTTTTGTGCCTTAAGCAAGTGTACACACGCCCCAACACTTTCTTTCAGCCTAAGAAATAAATTTGCATACTAAAATAAAATAAGACACGTAAAATAAGTCATGCAAAAACGTAACATTATTTTGACACTTAACTAAAAATTAGGAAGGCCAATTTTACAAAAGTGTTTGTACTAACACACCTTTCTACTCCACGGTATATAGTTTGTGGGTAACATATCCATGAAGATCTTCCAAATGACGAACATGATCTTGCTCAGTAATTCGAAGTTCCAAAAAGCCTTCCGCCAATTCTGTATTTGGGATCCCTCCACTAACTGCCTCTTCTCACCTTTCCGTCTTATCTCCATCTGATATCCCGACCACACAGTGTACACTCTTGTTGCATCATTAACCTCCGGATTTCCCCTAGGCATAGATAATATTAACTAAAGGTGAACTCTGTGTTCTGAAAATATAGGGTTGTTGAGCATCTCATACAGGGTGCTCGAGATTGGCTTGAAGAATATATTAAATTGCATGCTTTGAAGACGCCGGCTGGTCTTCAAGGTGGTGGGCATGAAACGGGAAACACTTAGGAAAAGCCGAATTGGTATTGTCAGTCTAGCTCGCCGAGCTGAGTAAGGGTCAACCGGATTGTGTCCGTGTTCGGCTCGGGCCCATGAGGAGGCGCGCTGCCATCTGAAGAGAGTGTTCGTATTCAAGCTCAAGCCCCAGCCGAGCCGACCTGCTCATCTGCTTGTTACTTGTTAGAGTTTTCTTTTTTCTTTTTTTTAAATGGAACTCAAATGAGCACATATATATTTTTTAAAGATAAAAGGAACTCGAACGAACACACATATATATAAGAATATATATATTCTTCAAGACACATAAAACTTTTGTAAAAATATTACATATTTCAAATGTTAAAGACAAGAAAACCGTCAAATTCAGTTTAAAAAATTGAAAGCTATCAAAGTAAAAAAATATATTTCTTTTACAAAATCACAGCCATTTTGCCATCTTTTTTACCAATTTGGCAGCCTTGTTCAGCAAAAGATTATGTGCCTATTGGCAGGCAACAACTGCGTACCAAGCAACCCACGAGTTGCCCACCTCGGACGACGACTTGCTTGGCGAACAACTCGCCTGAATGCGAGTAGTTCGCCAAATTGGCCAACCAAGCGTGAATGGCTCGCCGATCTGGCTTGCTATTCAAGCTCAGCTTGCCGAGCATTGGGCTTAGGAGCCAAGTTGCCAGCCGTATGTCAGATAATAGGTGTACTAAAATAAATGTCGTTGCGGCGGTTAGGCAAGGATAATGGAAGGTCGGTTTGGTATTGTTGGTCGAGATGAGAGGGGGAAAATAAGGGTGACAAGCTCAAATGTCATGTCAGTCGGTTCTTAGAGAAGTACAGATGGCAGAGGAATATATGGATACAAGAAGCTTGTGGTGGAATCTGATGCTTGTAATATCATATGTCTTCTCAAAGAGCCAGTGCCCTAGTCGTCTAAAGGTTGTCTTCTAATGCGAGTCACATTCCTGTGTCAGAGGTTTGATGCAATCCACTTTCATGAAATTAGCCGAAATGCGAACAAAGTAGCACATATTTTAGCTAAGAACACTATAGAGTGCAATGTAAATTCATGTTGGGTGTTATCACCTCCTTTCATTATTTATGCTCTTGTATCAGATGTTTCTATTTGATTTGCAATGAAAGTCGGTTTTGCAACAAAAAATGGAAAGGAAAAAAAATAGTGAAATGAGACTTATCCAAACTTTAAAACATATGTGCCATTTAACACATCAAATGGTTAAAGTTAGAAATACGTAACCAAAAAAGGGTAATTTTCATTTTAGGTCCCCAACCTTTTATTTTTATATCAATTTTGTCAGCATTCTTTTTTTTAAGCCTACGAAGTCCCTAACTTTTTATTTATTATCGCATTATGTCCCCAACGTCACTTTTCACCCCAACCTTTCAATTTTCACAATTAACCTCTATCAAAATGACTATTATACCATTGATTCTTTATTTCCAATATATGTCGCCAACGTTTCAATTTTTATATAATTCGTCCCCATTTTTTTTTTTTGCACATAAGAATTCCAACCTTTCATTTGTTATCATGTTACATCGCTAATAACATCTTCTAACCTCAAATTTTCAATTATTAATTTTAATTCCTATTAAAATTAACATTATACCTTGAGTTATTTAAATAAAAATAAAAACGAAGAACAATATAAAATAAGAACTCTGCCCATCCTAGCCCGTAGTGATAACCAAAAGACTCGATCTACACTAAACTTGATGGATATCTAATTCGCATAAAAAAGTTTTCAATCTGAGAGTTGGTGTAATAGATCAAATCGAGTTTTTTTATTCATCACATATCACGTTGCGGATATGGATCAGGGTAGATTAAAAATATCATTTTCAATATACCAAAATGAAACCAAATCTTAATGAGCTAATTCTAATTTTTTTGTGGATCCATAATAGATGGATCAGATCAGATTGAGATGGATAGCAAATTGGAGGCAAATTACAGTAAAAATCACAAAAAGAGACAACAAATAAAATAAAAATAAAGTATTATAACTATATTTATTTTTTATAAATCAAAAATCAATTTTTTTTGGGCGGATCTACCAAATTGGTATTCACCACATAATTTGTAGTAGATTAAGAAATCAGATCTGAATACTTAGATCAATAACTTTCTTTGAGCAAATTTAATATCTGTCGAGACTGTTATAGATCGAGTTTTTTGTTACCATTATTTTCAAATGGTGTCATTGGATTGTGTTGGAGTGAGTTAGAATGGGTGGGCTTCTTATTTTATATTATTCTTTATTTTTTATTTAAATAATTAATGGTATCAACAGTAAAAAATTACTACCTCCATCCCACAAAGATAGTCCACTATCCATTTTCGTCTTTCCCAAAAAGATAATCAACTTTCCATATTAAACATGTATTTAATATTTCAGTTCTATATATGCCCCTAATTAATTATTGTTATTCAACTAGTTATACATTGAAAGTCTTTCAAACAATTAATGAGTTATAAGGGTATATGTGAAAAATAAAGTAAAATTTAATGTTTCGACTATGTTAACTATTATTTCTTAATCTATGTGAAAATACCTACTGGATTATCTTTGTCAGACAGAGGTAGTAAAATGTTAGGTATGCAAAGTGTTAATGAAAATATAACACGACAAAAAATGAAAGGTTGGAGTTCTTATGCGCAAAAAAATTAATGGGGACAAATTATATAAAATTGAAAGGTTTGGGACCTATAGTGAAAATAAAGAATTAAGGGTATAATAGTCATCTTGATAGGGGTTAATAGTGAAAATTGAAAAGTTAGGGATGAAAAGTGAGGTTGGAGACATAATAAGATAATAAATTAAAGGCTGGAGACTTAATAGGCCTAAAAAAAGAATGTGGACAAAATTGATACAAAAATGAAAGATTAGGGGACTTAGAGTGAATATTACCTAAAACTAGTACAATAGAATGTCATATTTCACTGGTTGGCAGGGGCGGAGATAAAGGGATGCCCATTGGGCAGGCCCGATTTAGGTCCAGATACATTTTTTTGCCATGTAAATATTTACAAAAATAATAATAGTATTAATTAATATACAACTAGTATTAATCTATATTTTAAGTACAACCTGATATTAACTACTAGCTCCACCCTACTAGTCCTCATCTAATTTTACTTCTTGTTTAGTGCCTCCACAAACCCACGTGTATCTCCGCCACTGAACACGCACAAATAAGCTAGCTAGATGAGAATGAGAGCAGTGCGTGAAGGGACGGTTATATGCATTTTGAAATGGCGAGGTGGCGTGGCTCAATGCTCCTCCGTTTGTGATCAGTTCGCGCACTGCTTGCCAAATAACTAGTCAGCTCGCAACTCGTTTTGACATCCTTAAATTCTTACAATCTCAGTGCAGCCTTCTAATTGATATTTTATATTTATGATTATCAATAATAATAATAATATAATTACAGAAGCCGTGTTGGTTAGGGTTATCAAACACGGCTTAGTTCAAGTGCCACCGTAATCTGAGCAATAAATTTATTTATTTATTATTATACAAAAATTTATTTATAGTCTAAGTGGTTCCTTTTTTTTTTTTTTTTAAATCAACGTTCATCTATTTATTTACATCAAAGTTTCACTCATTACTTATAAACTTAATTTTCCATTTTCACTTGCACTTGTTTTGATTTTCAAAATCACTACCAACTTAATACAATAAAAAAATTAACATCTTATCTTATTTATATATATATATATATATATATTAAAGTAGGATAGTAGTCATATGTAAGTTTTCCCGCCAAAACCACTATCCTACTTTTATATGCTTCTTTTATTTTTTTATTTTATTTTCTAATATAATAACAAAAACAACAATAATAATCCATTCCCTTCAGGAAAAAAGTAATACATATCCATTAGTTATATTTTGCCATTATTTTATTTTATAATAACATACAAAAATTTATATATTTTTTATTGTATATATAATATGCTATTTGTTATCTATTAATGCATGTCATACACATTCCATTAGTTTTTAGGTTATCTTCAAATATTTAATATTTTTTCTAAATTCTAATAATTGATAAATAAATTTCAAGTATTGAGTCATTAGAACTTTTTTTATTTCAATTAAGTTTTTACTTGTGAGATTGAGGATATAATAATAAAGTAAAATTAAATTAGTTTTAAAATCAAATTAGTTTCAAAACTTTTACTTTAATTCAATACGATAAACTACACGTCATAAAATCTAGAGTTATATGTTTATTGCCTAATTGGCACTAAACATCCCTACCTTTGACATGTGTTGTGCAAAACATCTCTACCTATTAATTTTTAGCATTGATCACCCCCAACACAACTTTTCCTTGCACAAAATGTCCCTGCCGTCAAATTTGCCAGTTCATTAACAGTTGAATACCTAAAGATACAAAACTAAAGGGCATTTTGGCTTATAAAAAAGAGACCACTCATAGTGGACTTCAAGCATGAAATATTGAGTATTTTTTATCTGTATGAAAATGACTAAATAGTTAATATAATTTGATATAAACCCTAAATTGCTCAAAAATGAAAATTCCTAATTTCTAATTGTCAAGTTAGTCAAAAACTATAGACTATTTGATTTTTCAATGAAATTGAAAGAAAATAATGATAACAAAATTGACACAATAGATTATGTTAGATAACCAAAATGTCCTTTAAATTTTGTCTCTTTATATTTTCAACTGTTACTTCACTCCAAAAGTTGACGATAGGGACCTTCTGCGCAAGGAAAAGTTGTGTTGAGAGTGACCAACGCCAAAAATTGATAGATAGGGATGTTTCGCACAATAGACGTAAAAAATAAAGATGTTTTGTGCCAATTAGCCTATGTTTATTACATTACTTAATTTAGTATTTTTTGCCTCTAAGATCCTATATATGGCTAAAGATTTAGGTTGAGGAGATACGATAGTAATAATACTTGATGATAGTAATTTAGAGCAAAAATAAAAGATTCTTTTAATTCTTTTTAGAACTGAAAGTGGTTAAAAGATCGGAAGAGCTAAATGGTAAATCATATATAATTTTTCCTTTATCGTAATATTGCTTCACTTGGGTCTGTTGTAATATGAGACTGTGTACTTCAGATTTTTTAGAGTAGATTTATTGAAGAGTGATGAGGAAATGCGAAAAATAATTTTTCCAATAATATATATGGTGGAGAATAAATGTGGAAAATAATTCATTCTGAAGAATGAATATCATCCAATTCCACGCTCTATTGAATAAGGATGCGGGTCTAGAGTAATTATGGAGTTGTATAAATTTCGTATCCTCTCTTTTCTATAACTTCTTAGTTTCTATACTCGATATGAAATTAATTTTGTAAAAATTCCTCATTCTTATTTTTATTACTTAATAGTATTGCTCTATGAATGATAATTTAATTAGCTTTGTACTAAGTGAAAATATTGTACATTTTAATTTAATTCTATTTATTTATATTAGTAACATATGTATATGAGTGAGTAGTACGCAATAAAATCATGATTATTTAGTTTTTCAAATTACTACGCAATTTTTTTACTAATTATTCTATTCCGTCCAACGCAGCGGCATAAAACTAGTACTTTGTTATAAGAACTAATAAAGTGTAACATAATATGTTAGACAGATTATAGAATATAACATTATATGATACAATAATCATCAATTAAAAATTAAAAAACAAATATTTTTGAATAAAAGAAGTTACAAAAATAAGTATGGATATAATTGCTCAAAAAAAAGTATGGATAATTTTAAAAAAAAAAAACTAGGGCTATTTATGAAATTTCTCCATTATTTATTTATTCAGTGAAGGAATTGGGTTTAGATGCGACAGTTTCCCAAGAATAAACAGGATTTGAGAACAATTGAGTCCAATAACGACATTCCCACTTGATTTCCTAACCGTTCGTTAATGTTTCCAGGGTAATTTACACTTGAAGTCTCCAACCTTTCAACTTTTATTCGTTCTCATCCACAATCTTTACTTCTGGTCTCGTGAGTTTCCAACCTTTGAAGAAATCTCTCCCTAAGCCTCCACTAACAGTTTCTGTACATTTTAACCTTAAATCCTTGTAAAATCACCACAAAAGATGTCGCTTGTAGCAGAGACTGTCGCCGTTATAGGTCTAAATGTCTCTGCTATAGGCCTATTGCGACGATTTTTCGCAATGACAATCTTTTACTACAGGTCCACACCTATGGCCTCCTAGCGACGACTATAGTACCTATAGCAACGACATCTATAGTGGCGACACAAGCATCTTGTCACTGCTATAAACTCTACAATTTTGGGTTACAAAAAATTGTTTACTCAGCCCACCCCAACCCGCCTCGTAGATGGCCCATTTCCCCATCAATTAATTGAACACATTATATGCACTCCCTAGAATTTGAACCGGAGACCTCACCTTTACACCCAAGCACCTCACCAATAGGACTAGATGGATTTTTGATTAATATTTTGCATTTATAATATGCTCTTCCGATCTATTGTTACACTTATAGCGACGAATATGTTACCTATAGCAACAACTTATTATCGGTAAATACAATAACAAAGGCGGGAAATCTTCCAGCCAGTCGTATCGCGACGACTTTATATGTCGCCGCTATAGGTAGTACCATGTCGCCGCTATAGATAGAACCTATAGGGACGACGTTATATACCACCACTTTAGGTAGAACCTCTAGTGATGACATCTTGATGTCGCTACTATAGGTCTTATCAACAGCGGCGACAAATAGTTGTCACTATAGCCGGTACCTGTAGCGGCGACTTTTCATGTAGTCGCAAGTTGTCGCCGCTGTAGGCGTTATTTGTTGTAGTGAATGACCATTTTGCCTTTATGTTGTAATTAAACAAAAAAAAAAGGAAATAAAGTAAATAAAAAAATATTTTAAAATTCTAAATATCCCCTCCAAGCCAATTCTTTCCGCTTCTTGCGCTTAATCCCCGATCATGGTCAACTCGGACATAACTCATTAGTATCTACTCACTTATTTGGAATAGTACAACCATAGCGATGGAGCTCCGATGGTTAGTATATGAACTGGGTTAAGCAGTTGTTTACTGCCTTCCGGATCATTTTGTTGAATTTTAATTTTTTTAAAAATTTTGATTTATTTTTTTTGTTTAATTACAATGTGAGGGTAAAATAGTCATTTTATAAGGATTTAACTGTTCAAATGAACTGAAACCGTTAGTAGGGACTTTGCGAGAGATTTCTTTAAAGACTAGGGACCCCATGAGACCAGAAATAAAAGTTGAGGGCGAGATCGGTTAAAAGCTAAAAGGTGAGGGACATTATGTGTAAATTACCCATGTTTTTATTAGGGCCAAAATTTTTAGGACTACCAGCCTTTTTTTTTTTTTTTTAAATTCTAGAGTGGAACATTATGTCACAATTCATATATTAGTTATATTAGATATATGATATTTTTTAAGTGCAAATATGTTTCTATATGTGGAAAATTTATAATTATAAAACATGCCATATCCAAATGAAGAACGAAAAGGACCATCAAATGCGTTCGTGCTTTGTGGTTTGAAGGGTAGAAATTTATAATAACTAGGTATCAAAACGGGCAAATTTGGAGCGTTTCATAATAAATTTGCCTATAGTTTTGCGTCATACTCATTTTATATAATTATTATCATGGGATTCCCCTTCAAAACATTTCTGATATGTAAATCACCGCGTAAATTTAATGAATTCTCACTGATCTTTGAGCAATGTTCATCATCCATCATTGTCTTAGTGGCTGTTTGCATAAAGTTAACGGTATTAATGACGTGGGTAACTGTTATATTTTAAAAGTTACTGGATATTCACTATACTTTATAAATGTAACTATTAACTCACCAACTTTATAAATGTAACTATTAATTTACTGAACTTTCATTTATAACCAAAAGCTCACTGAATTTTAGAAAATATTTATCATCCACCATCTATATGAAGGGAAAATCATTCCCTTATTTTCTTTCATTCTTATAGGCTTTGTATTACAATTTTTTTCTTTTGATATTATTACAAAAACACATGAAAACGTCAACTGAATATAACACATAACTTCACGGTGTCATATCGCAATACAAATTTGATCAAAGAATCATTTAATTAGAGGAAAATTTCTATAGTTCCAATCAAAGATATTGAAAAATAAATGAGCAATTCAAAGAAAGATCCTGTAGGGAGCAACATCCATAAGAATAAAATGGAGCCTTACAAATGATTCTATATGAATGCCCCTAAATTGAGGAAAGCTGCAATTTGGATTGCCTCACAAATGATTCACAACAAATGAAGCATGAATAAGCAAGCAAAGAAGATATCTAGGGCAACAAACTAATGTATTTTTTGTGAATGCTACCAATGAATATTTTGATTGGTTGGAGAAGCAAATTAATGTTTTGTAAGAATATGTAAAGCTTTTTTTGTGCCAACCAACAAAATCCTTTATTAAACTCACTTCTCTGGGATAATATATGCATTTATGCTATAGAAACTTTACTTAAATTTAATTTAACTTCTAGATTGTTGTGGTATTTTTTATTGTTGTTTTGGGAGTGATGATGATGTAGACTTTTTTTGCTTTTTCTTTATCGTGGAATATTGTTTTTGTTTTTTTCTAATTTTTTATGGATGTTGTCCCCAACAAGATCTTTCTTTGAATTGCTCATTTATTTTTTGTGTATCTTTGATTGGAACTATAGAAATTTTCCTTTAATTATATGACTTTTTGATTAAATTTGTGTTGCGATATGACACCGTGAAGTTATATGTGTTATACTCAATTGACGTTTTCATGTGTTTTATAATAATAACAAAAGGAAAAATATAATACAAAGCCTACAAGAATGAAATGAAATAAGGGAATAATTTTGCATTTATATAGGTGATAGAAGGTAAATATTTTCTAAAATTCAGTGAGCTTTTGATTACAAATGAAAGTTCGGTAAGTCAATAATTACATTTATAAAGTATAGTGAGTATCCAGTAACTTTTAAAATATAGTTGTTGGTCACGTCATTAAAATCGTTAACTTTATGCAAATGACGGTTAAGACAGTGATGGATGGAGAACATTGCTTAAAGTTCAGAAAATTGGTAGTTATATGTCAAAGTTCGATGAGTTAGTAGTTACATTTTTAAAGTTCCGTGAGTATTCATTAAATTTACCTGTAAATCACCGTTAGCATAAGGAAGGTCATCAAGAGATAAAACTTCACACTCAGTGCTGGTCCTATTGTCATTGGAGCTCTAGACGAACTCTAAAAAAATGGACTCTCATACCGCTATCGCCGAAAATTTTTTTTTATACTATATTCCTTGAAAAAATTTTTAATCGTGACCTTTAACAGCTTTTCCTTAATATGTTTTATTAAACCTTGTGTATTATGTAATTCTTTTAACCTTTTGCATTTTTAATTGTATTACAAATTCAATAGACAATTGGTGCAAATTACAAGTCAATCCTTGTAATCCTTACTGCTTTTGCATTTTTAGGCATTGTTAACAACTTACAAGCTACAATTGGCAAATGACAATTCAATTGTTTTACCAATATGTTTTAAGTCCTAAATCCACACTTGTCTTATTGTCTTTTCCATTTCAAATTCAATACTCAAATTTTAAACCAATAATTCAATACTCAAATTTCACTATTCACCCAAAATTCCTCACTCCCTAAACCAAACCAATTAATCAATAAACCTCCTCAATCCCTCCCTAAACCAAACCAAATAACCAATCAACCAATTAACCACTTCAATCACTAAATCAAAGCAATTATTAACCAATAGCCAAAAACAATGCCTAACAACAGAAACAAAGGTATTGATGCATATATCAATAATCAATTCAAGAAAAAACATTAACAAAATGGCTAGAAATTGCATCAAAAATTTGAAGTGTTTTGACCAATGTTCTAAGGACAACAATTTTAAGGCTGTTGCAACAATGTTAAATGAAGCACAGGCTATTAGCTTTTCTGCCCTTAAGTTAGCATTGACCATCTTTGCGACAAAGCAAAAGACTTGGTCCCTACTTTCTAAGTTCATTCAATCAAGCCGAGATGAAAGCAATGTGCAGGAATTGTACGCCTTAAATGACAGAAGGCAGCCAACAATAGAGAGTAAAGAGCCAGAGAGGTAGAGACTAGAGCAGTAGAAAAGACGGCTGTATCAGGCAGCGGACGGAAGAGTCACAGCGAACGGCAGGGCAGTAGCTAGCGGACAGGGGAGTTACGGAACGGCGACGGTGATGACGATTGATTTGTGATTGGCCAACTGGTGAATGTGATGGCGATTGGCGAATTGAGGCAAACTAACTGATGAGAGTTAGGGTTCTTCAATTTGG
Source organism: Nyctanthes arbor-tristis (assembly GCA_963692815.1). Classification (NCBI taxonomy): domain Eukaryota; kingdom Viridiplantae; phylum Streptophyta; class Magnoliopsida; order Lamiales; family Oleaceae; genus Nyctanthes; species Nyctanthes arbor-tristis. The sequence continues at coordinate 3,715 of CAVNYN010287487.1, read as the reverse complement.
AAATTGGGGATTTGGGAAATTTGGAGATTTAGCAATTTAGGGTTTTCTTGGCAATTGGGATAATGGATCTATATGAATTTCGTACATTTCGTTTGGAGAATCTGAATTTTTGGGTTTTTTTAATCTGAATTTTCAAAAAAATTTTGGGTCATTATGGGTCCTTGACTTTTTTTAAATTTGGCCTTAATTTTGTAATTTGGTCCTTGATAAAATTTAATTTTTTTTAAAAGAATGGGGCTTTTAAAAAAGTACAGCGCGATAGGATATGATATTTCTTAATTCAGGTAAGAAATGTGATATTGGAAAAATCAGGTATTTCATGTGATATTCAGGTATTTCATGTATATTATAATATATATAATATAATATATATTTTATAATATTTATATTATATATGGTAAAACAAGTCTGGACAGTTCCAAAAATAATATAGCAATAATTACGCTATGAAATAACTGAACCATGATTAATCATATAAATAAATGTAATTAATAATATATATATATATAAATAATAAGAGGAAAAATATCTATGAAACAAAGAGAACAATATATTCTTTTTTTTTTTTTTTGACAAATGATCAACGGCAACTGGAGTTTCTGTTGAACATTTTACCCAAGCAAAATATAAGTAACAGAAAAGGTAAGTGGGTTTGATTTGCTTGCATGAAAATATTGTTTATTAATTTTGTTTAGCTTACGAAAATGATTAAATCTCAATGTAAGAATGTTTCATTTATATATATATATAAACAAGATATTTTATGATATGATCACCTAAAATTTTTTTTCTTCCTGAACAATGTTTTTTAGGATCAAATGGGAGACATTAGCTCTTTCTTGTTGTATGGAGGGAAGTAGAAGTTAACAATTTCACTGGAACCAAAATGAAGGGTGTGTTGATTCCTTCTTACACAACTTTTACCAATTTGATTGGAATAATAAAGACAGTATTAGATATGAATGGTAATGATTCTATAGACTCCATTTGCTATCAAGTAACTGAGTCTTTGCCACCAGTCATGATTGCGAGGACTACTGACTTGAACTTCTATATGAATTTGACAGGAAGTCATTTGTGTGCATTGAAGCACCCGTTATATGTCGAAACAAATGATCATGGGCGACCCAGTGATAGAAATGGTATCCTAGAGACAATAAAACTGATTCATGTAGGCTTACATAACAATTTGGGTATTTTTCCTCCTCCATTAATGATGTAGAAATTTCAATTGCTAGGCAAGAACTGTTGGGAATTTAATCAATTTCCCTAAACCCGTGTGATTAAAATAGGCAATTAATATATCAAACAATAATATATGTGCGGAAATTTAAATAACACCAAGAATTATTTAACGTCGTAAAACCCTCCAATGAGAAGGGAAAATCGACGGGGCAAACCGACAACTCCACTATCACCAAACAATAATGGGAATACAATATTTATCCTCTCAAGATTATCGCCCTAAATCAAGAGGTAACCACACACTACCACAATCACGCAACACCGTCAAGAACAATATTCTTGGCACCACAATAACTCATCTAACAATAGATGGAATCCAATAATCAACAACAAGTGATGAAGAAAATATCACCTATCCCGTTTCAAGAATTGACTTGGAGAAACCACCGCTTAAAGAAGACGAACACCAAATCAAATGTCGAAGAATCTCGTTCCAAGCAATAAGAAAAAAAGGCTGACTTTCTTTCCTCAATTGCCTCGGTTGACGTGCGTAATTTCCGTGTGAAATTGTTGTCCTGCTTTTCTGCCTTTTTGGCCTTTTTCGTGGATTTCTTCTACGGCCCTTTTCGTGTCAC